>SJYO01030837.1:445016-692582 GCA_006410555.1 Capra ibex
AGACGTTTGTCACTCTCAAAATGAAGAAGAAAAGGTTAAACCTAAGGAAAATAAAGAAAAAGACGAGACTAACGACACCGGTTTTGAAGGTCTTGATACAACTTATCATCGCCACTTTCACCTGTGGGAACAGAACAAGGACTGAAATCCCCTTTACGAAAGTTAAAAAGTGGTAACTCCTATTACAAACAACACCCAAACAGTATACATCGAAAATAATACAACTCCATACAAGGAAGATAAGGATGAAAGACCTCTCAATATTAGTATTTACCTACAACTTAAAACAGTTTCCGGAAGAGACGTAGATAACTCTATTACTATACCGAAAATAAAAAGTTAAACAATTACACCACCTAATGTAACTAACTAAACGCCTATAACTTCTTAGGAACGTAGGGACCCTATTTCGGGTGAATCAATACCACATACTAGAAAAATTACACAACAACCTAAGACTAACGATCTTAAAACAATTCCTAAAAACGTAGATACAAGTAGTCACTATGACCGGACATCAAAAGAAAAAAACACTGTAGAAACAGTCCAAAACCATAATCCCACTACCACCGGAGTATCTTACTCAAACCTTCAAATGGAAGGAGACGTTAAAAGACCTTCTCAAACTCCTCCTATCCACAATCGAGAAGAGCTTTAAAAACCATCTTAAGTCGACACTTCGGCAGACCTGGACCCGAAAACAAACGACCTTCTAAAGACTAATGTCAAAGTTAAAGGCACGAACACTACCCAGACAATTCTAAAAGATAAAGGAGGACCAAGTCAAAACCTTTCAACATGAAAAATTTCTTAAACAGGTAAAGAAGGTGCAACAGGTAAAATAACCGTATATTAATGACTATCAACAGAGAATACTAGGAAACATAAAGACACAACAGACAACACTAGAGAGGTAAAAGTAAAGATTAAAATAACTAAACTAAAAAGAGGGAAACAAAGAACTACTCAGACCGATTACCAAACAGTTAAAATAAATAGGAAAGTTTCTTGGTCGAAAACCGAAACAACCAAAAACGATACCAGAGAAAACAAAGAAAACGTAAATAAAGACGGGATTAAAATTTCTAAAGAAAGGAAGATGACTAAGACCCCAAGAGGTTAAGAAGGAAAAGATCAACGAAATCCACATCTCAACCCAATAAATAAACTGAAAAAAGAACAAAGAACTCCATACGGACATAACGATACTGAAAGGAGAATCGTGACGAAAATATCACAGGGTGTCCAAAACCCAACAACACAAAAGTAAAAGTAATCAAAGATACGTATAAAACTAAAGAAAAAACTAAAGAAGACACTAAACAACCAATAAGTCTTCACTCAACAAGTCGGAGGTATACAACCTTCAAAATTATCAAAAAGAGGACATTAACTCTAGATTAGAATTACGTAATACCAGTCTTTTCTACGAACCTTACTAAAGTTAAAAAAAAACTTAAATAGTTCCAAGCTAAATACCGGGTCCTACACTAGATAGGACCTCTTCAAAGGTACTCGTGAACTCTTTTTCCACTTTAAGTAACAAAACCCCACTTTACAGGATCTCTATAGTTAATACAGATTGACCAGATAACATAGTAAATTTCAAACGCAAAGAAACAATTAAAAGACAAATCAACTAGACAGGTATCTACACTCACCCCATAATTTCAGAGTGAAACCCACTTTACAAAACGGTAATAATTAACTTGTGAGTACTGCCAATATGTCGTTTTGACTTTTACTTGTCTTCAGGGATTTGTTGTTTTTAACTTTGTTCATAAATATCGTACTAATTTTATACATTTTATATTCATACTTTCTTTATTCCTTCTCTCAAGTGTATTACTATTTTTCTTCCCACTCAATATGTATAAAAAATGAAAATTCAAAAAGATAATGTAATATAACGAAAAATATTAATTTTGTGTCATCGGAATAATTAATGAAAATAAAAAGAATAAATACTTTTTTTATGAAATTTTTAACGTCTTTTAGGACTTATTATCTTAATTTTAATGGGAATTAAGACGGTGATCACAAAATTAAAGTAATGAACCATGGAAAAGTTTTAATCGAAACGAAATCAAAGTTAAATAGGGAATCGAACAAGGAACCCGACAACAAAAACGTAGAGAAGAAATAGAAACTAGAAATTTTCTTATATTCGGATAAGCGAGAAAAAGTCCTCGACATTTAAGGACAGAACAACTCTTATGGTTGTTTGGGAAAAAACTTTACAGGACAAAGGACAGTTTTTATCAAAAGTCTCCACTTGACACGAAAGTTTTGAACGTCTATTTTTATGAGGAAAGGGAACGTCACGGGACACGTAAAAGAGGTAAGACACGGTGACACACAAACAAAAGAGAAATTAATAGGAAATTATTACACTCTGAGTCGGTCTAGGAACCAGGGTGTATGAACGAGAACTCAGGTACGTCTGAGGAGGGGTCACCTCTCGTTATCCCGTACAGTTACGACAGTTAAGGAAAGAATATCCGTAAAATAGAACAAGAAAAGAAGATCTTAGTTCCCCTTATAAGTAAGTAAATAAGAAACGAATCAAAAGAATCTGGATGTCTTTGGAAATGTAAAATAGATTTCCTCCGAAGCCGTTGTCTATGTACGTACTTTTATAGAGTCAGGTCCTATGTCCCAGAAACCCTAGAACAACAGATGGATGGACACCTATTTTAAACAAGAGAAAATAAAAGTGAACTCGAATCATGTCTCTTCCCTTCTCAGGTGAATCGTCCTATCCAAAAGGATACACCGACAGTAACTTTACTCGTCACTTAGTCAGAATCCTGACACAACAAGAAGGTGAATCATGGTCTCAGTAAATTCTGTTACCGAAAAGGTTCACCTGTCCTTTGAGATAAGTCCTTTGTCAGGGAGTAGACTCACTCAACCTTGAAGACGTGTGTGTGTCTTTCTCTTGTGATCATCCTCAGTCCGTGTCTTACCTGTATCAGTTTTGTCTTCGTAAAGACAGTATTTAGTGACAGAAAAGTTACTATGACATGTCTAAAAGAAAAAGAAAAAGGGGTCAACATCCGGTACCTACAGGGTCGAATCTCGTCTAGTACCCCCTTTAAAATTTGAAGAAGGATGGTTGATACTCTTACTCTGAAATATAAACTTTTCCATTTCGGACATCTTTGTTAAAGAGAGAGGTCAAGATGATTTATACGAACGATCATTAAAATTGTTATGGACGTTCTGAAAATTAAAATTAATTTTAATTCTACGAACGAGGGACCTTCTTTTCGATAGTGGTTGTATCTGTCGTATAATTTTTAATGTCTGTAATGAAACGGCTGTTTCCAGACAGATCAGTTTCGATACCAAAAAGGTCATACGTACATACCTACGCTCTCAACCCAATATTTGTATCGACTCACGGTTTCTTGACTACGAAAACTTGACACCACAACCTCTTCTGAGAACTCTCAGGGAACCTGACGTTCCTCTAGGTTGGTCAGGTAGGATTTCCTTTAGTCAGGACTTATAAGTAACCTTCCTGACTAAGACTTCGACTTTGAGGTTATGAAACCAGTGGTCTACGCTTCTTGACTGAATAACCTTTTCTGGGACTATGACCCTTTCTAACTTCCGTCCTCCTCTTCCCCTGTTGTCTCCTACTCCACCAACCTACCGTAGTGACTGAGTTACCTGTACTCAAATTCGTTTGAGACCCTCTACCACTTCCTGGTCCTCCGGACAGTACGACGTTAGGTACCCCAGAGTTTCTCAACCTGTACGGACTCGTCGACTTGACTTGACGTTCTGAAAAGGTTTTATAATCGACACTAAGAACCAAAAGTCTCGACGAAATTAAAAAAAAGAGTAGTAACATTATCTTGATACCCTCTTCTATGAGTTTCTACGGAAAACTTTGACCTACGAGGACGAAAGTTAAATTTATGAAATAATTTATATGAAAAATTTTTACTGTCACTGTAACAAACTAGGAAAGATTGAATAGTGATCTTAACGATTTTACCATGTGTGTGAGTGTGTATGTATGAAGTCTTTTCTTTAATCGGACCATCTTAGAAAGTCCTGAAAAGTGTTGGATATTCTGACTATCTCTACCTGAACTCTTATTTCCAACCAGCGAATAGGTGAGTAGTGAAACAACTTTGTGTCGTAAGAACGAACTTTTTAACTACCTCCAATTCTTCTGTTTCGTAAAGTAGAGAGGACGACCAAAGGAGTGAGACACTGAGGACTGAGTCTCGGTTGGTCTTCCGATCCGTTAGTAGTGCAGTGAGACACCCCCACGAAGAGACGGTGTAAAAAGATGTAGTGAAGGACTTTGAGTTATCTTTATGTCCCTTCTGTCGTCAACATGGAACGTCAACATGTGTCTTCAACATACGACTTAAGTCTCTGCTTCTCAAGTGACTTATCGTAGTCGAATACGCATACGTACGTAAAGGTAGTACTCTGTTAGTCGACGTCCGGACCCTCCAAGTGGACAAATCGTGGTCAGGGTTGTTCTTTGACGGAGGTTCCTTACAAGACCTTCGAGACGGGTCCTTTATCTGGAAGACCCCGTTTACACTTTTCGCTAATATGATGAGGAGGTACCTTATAGGTCCCTTTTAGAATTCCCGTCGTATGTCTGACTTCAATTCCAGTGTTCAATTTCTCTCTTTCTAAACAAATATAGGTGTATTTCTGCGTTCCACCTCTCCATCTTTGATCCGGGTCTCGTAGCCCGATTCCCGACATCCTCCCTCACTCCCACAGAATCTCCCCGGACTGGTTGGAAGACCTTTCATCTCTCTCCCCTAATCTTTTTCGGAGGTGGGACCCCCACTCCTCCTTCGACTCGCCTCGTCGAGTCGACTCCTGTCTGTCACGTAAGACCCCTTACATTTAAGAATGTGAGGAAACCGGTCGTCTCTTGGAGTCCGACTAATTTTACTAGGGTCTCGTTTAAGAGGAGACGCACAAGTCTCCTGTTCGGTCCTCTCAGTCCTCTAAGGCAAACGTCCCGTTGCCTCGGGGTGTATAAACAAATGTCGAACAAATATTCTAAACCCCGTTTTTATAAAACCTTCCAAGAGGTACATGTAACCCTCAATAGACCTTAGGTGTGTCTCACTAAGTAAGTTCTGTCGTCATACTAAAGTCACTAAATTTTCTGAAGAGAGGGGTTGTTGGGGAAGGAGGGGTGCGGGTCGAGGCAATGGAGGGGAAGATAAAATCATCTTTTATTGAAACTCTATGTTTTGTGACGTACGTCCGATTCAGTGAAGTCAACACAGGGTGAGAAACACTGGGATACTTGACATGGACGGTCCGAGGAGACAGGCACCCTAAGAGGTCCGTTCTTATGACCTCACCCAACGACACGAGAGGAGGTACCTTAGAACGACTGGGTCGCTAGTTTTGGTGCAGAAAATATAAACGACATAACCGTCCACCCAAGAAATGGTGATCACGGTAGACCCTTCGGGTTTCGTACTCTCTCTCGATTTGATGTATTCATTTGAACGATCTTCGTGGATGTTTAACAAAGAATAAATGAAATATCCTCTTTTCCTAATCGAAGATAGGGTCAAAATATCATACTATAATACGAGATATTTGAATTTTTTATCGGGTCATTAAAGTAATATCCATGGAATTATCATATTTGTCGTGTTTATGTCTCCCTCTTGTGTGTTGTCTTGTACAAGTAAAAGACATATACAAAATCATTTCTCTTACTCAGTACAAATTGTGTATTATGTGTGTACACAATTTCGGGTCATTAATCTTTAAAATTCAGTCTTTATAACGTCACGTCCTCATCTCTACGTCTGTATCTCTTGTCTGAAACCTGTGTCGTCTACTTCCTCTCCCACCCTGTTTGACTCTCTTATGTATCTTTGTATGTAATGGTATACATTTTATCTATCGATTAACCTGTGCCGACATATTGTGTCTCTCGAGTTTCGCTACCATGAGACACTGTTGGATCTCCCCACCCTACCTCACCCCTCGCACCCCCTCCGAGTTCTCCCTCCCTTGGTGTACATAAGAATACAGACTGAGTACAACATACCGTCTTCGGTTATGTTACAATATTTCGTTAATAAGAGGTTAATTTTATTTAAATTTTTAAACATAACTAGACCCCCCGAAGGGACCACCGAGTATACCATCTCTTAGACGGACGTTACGTCCTCTGGACCCAAACTAGGAACCCAGTCCTTCTAGGGGACCTCTTCCCTTACCGTTGGGTGAGGTCATAAGAATAGACCTCTTAAGGTGTCTGTCTCCTCGGACTAAGCGATGTCAGGTACCCCAACGTTTCTCAACCTGTGCTGACCCTCTGATTGTGAAAAGTGAAAGTCCACCATGATCATTATTGTTTGGGTCATGTCCTTCACATCCACGTCCTTTGTATCCTCTATACCCAAACTAGGGACCCACCTCTTCTAGGGGACCTCTTCCCGTACCGTTGGGTGAGGTCATAAGAACGGACCTCTTAGGGTACTGTCGTTTGGGCCGTCCGACGTCAAGTATCCCGGCGTTTTTCAACCTGTACTGACTTCGCTGAATCGTGTGTATCACAAAATGTTACAACACGAATTAAAGATGACATATCGTTTCACTGAGTCAATATGTATATATATATATATATAAGAAAGTTCTTAAAAAAATAACCTCATATCGACTAAATGTTACAATACAATCAAAGTCCTCATGTCGTTTAACTTAGTCAATACGTATATAAGTGAGGAAAAAAAAAAAAAAAAAAAATTCTAAGGAAAGGACATTCCGGTAACGTCTCATAACCCATCTCAAGGGATACGAGATATCGTCCAAACATAATCAATAGATAAAATATATTCCATCGCACTTAAACAGTCAGGGTCAGAGGGTCAAGGTCAACTCGATAAAGTTTAGGACCTTCTACTGCGACACTTTCACGACGTGAGTTATACGGTCGTTTAAACCTTTTGAGTCGTCACCGGTGTCCTGACCTTTTCCAGTCAAAAGTAAGGTTAGGATTTCTTTCCGTTACGGTTTCTTACGAGTTTGATAACGTGTTAACGCGAGTAGAGTGTACGATCAGTTCAGTACGAGTTTTAAGAGGTTCGGTCCGAAGTCGTTATGCACTTGGCACTTGAAGGTCTACAAGTTCGACCAAAATCTTTTCCGTCTCCTTAGTCTCTAGTTTAACGGTTGTAGGTGACCTAGTACCTTTTTCGTCCTCTCACGGTCTTTTTGTAGATAAAGACGAAATAACTGATACGGTTTCGGAAACTGACACACCTAGTATTATTTGACACCTTTTAAGACTTTCTCTACCCTTATGGTCTGGTGGACTGGACGGAGAACTCTTTAGACATACGTCCAGTCCTTCGTTGTCAATCTTGACCTGTACCTTGTTGTCTGACCAAGGTTTATCCTTTTCCTCATACAGTTCCGACATATAACAGTGGGACGAATAAATTGAAGATACGTCTCATGTAGTACTCTTTGCGACCTGACCTTCTTTGTGTTCGACCTTAGTTCTAACGACCCTCTTCATAGTCAGTGAGGTCTATACGTCTACTGTAGTGGGAATACCGTCTTTCACTTCTCCTTGATTTTTCGGAGAACTACTTTCACTTTCTTCTCTCACTCTTTCAACCGAATTTCGAGTTATAAGTCTTTTACTTCTAGTACCGTAGAGCAGGGTAGTGAGGTACCCTTTATCTACCCCTTTGTCACCTTTGTCACAGTCTGAAATAAAACCCCCCGAGGTTTTAGTGACGTCTACCACTAATTTTCGGTACTTTAATTTTCTGCGAATGAGGAACCTTCTTTTCAATACTGGTTGGATCTATCGTATAAGTTTTCGTCTCTGTAATGAAACGGCTGACTCCAGGTAGATCAGTTCCGATACCAAAAAGGACACCAGTACATACCTACACTCTCAACCTGACACTTCTTCCGACTCGCGGCTTCTTAACTACGAAAACTTGACACCACAACCTCTTCTGAGAACTCTCATGGAACCTGATGTTCCTCTAGGTTGGTCAGGTAAGACTTCCTCTAGTCGGGACCCTAAAGAAACCTTTCTTACTACGATTTCGACTTTGAGGTCATGAGACCGGTGGAGTACACTTCTCAACTGAGTAACCTTTTCTGAGACTACGACCCTCCCTAACCCCCGTCCTCCTCTTCCCCTGCTGGTTCCTACTCTACCGACCTACCGTAGTGACTGAGCTACCTGCACTTAGACTCACTTAAGGTCCTCAACCACTACCTGTCCCTCCGGACCGCACGACACTAAGTACGCCAACGTTTCGCAGCCTGTGCTGACTCACCGACTTGACTTGACTTGACTTGACTTAGAGGGTCAAATGGGGAGGAGAGGAATAGGGGACCACTGGCACTCAAACAAAAGATGTAGACACTGATGAAGACAAAACATTTATTCAAACAAACATGGAAAAGAAATCTAAAGTGTATATTCACTATAGACAGAAAGGTACAGAAAGAAGTGAGTCAACTGTTAAGGATCCAGGTAGGTACAACAACGTTTACTGTAATAAAACAAGAAAAATTACCGACTTATTATAAGGTAACTTTAATAATATAGAATGGTGACACAGAAATTCGTTTGTTGGGTGTTGTGTTACTTGATTGTCGTCTCCAATTTATTTCTCAATAAATATGAATTTTTTCGTTTTTTCTCGTGGTTAATTGTTGATGTTGACTGAGTTCTATCGTTTAAATTGTTGTTTCACCTTTAAAGAAGGGTTTAACCCGTAAAAACATTGCATATACATGTCGTGTCATCCTGGAAACGTATCGGTGTCACGGAACACACTACCAGTACATAAATCTTATTATGACTAAATCTTAGAAGTTCTTTGGGTCCCTTGAACGATTTAAATCAGATGTTTGTTTTTTAAAATTAATAGAAATTATAGAGGTAATCGTTCGATATTTATTTAACCATTCCTATATAGATGGGTATTCTTGAAATGTTTACCTGAAAGTCTAGACAATCGTTCTTGAAGTACCTGATGTGAAGTTCTTTGATACTCAACATACTAGGACGTTAGGGAAAGGACCCATATATAGGTCACTCTTTATAGTTATTAGAGTCTATACGTCTACTGTGGTGGGAATTCCGTTTTTCCTTTCTTCTTGATTTCTTAGAGGACAACTTCCACTTTTTTCTCCACGTTTTTACCCGAATTTTGAGTTGTAAGTTTTTAATTCTAGTACTGTCGACCAGGGTAGTGAAGTACCGTTTCTCTACCCCTTTGTTACCTTTGTCACTGTCTGAAATAAAAGAACCCGAGGTTTTAGTGACGTTTACCACTGACGTCGGTACTTTAATTTTCTACGAACGAGGAACCTTCTTTTCGATACTGGTCGGATCTATCGTATAAATTTTTCGTCTCTGTAATGAAACGGTTGTTTCCAGGCAGATCAGTTTCGATACCAAAAAGGTCATCAGTACATACCTTGTATTTCTTTCGACTCGCGGTTTCTTAACTACGAAAACTCGACACCACAACCTCTTCTGAGAACTCTCAGGGAACCTGACGTTCCTCTAGTTTGGTCAGTTAGGATTTCCTTTAGTCAGGACTTATAAGTAACCTTTCTAACTACAACTTCGACTTCGAGATTATGAAGTCGGTGGACTAACTACGTTTCTCGGCTGAGTAATCTTTTCTGGGACTACGACCCTTACTAACTTCCGTCCTCCTCTTCCCCTACTGTCTCCTACTCTATCAACCTACCGTAGTGACTGAGTTACATGTACTCAGACTCGTTTGAGGTCCTCAACCACTTCCTGTCCCTTCGGACCGCACGACGTCAGGTACCCCAACGTTTCTCAGTCTGTAATCACTCACTGACTTGTTATTGTTGTTGTAGGTCACTTTGATATTAAGTTTTTCTATGTACACCGGTTACAAGTCCGAAGAATCCACCGAGTCGTTCAATTTTTAGACGGACGTTTTGTCTTCTGTGTCCAAACTAAGGACCTCGCCCTTCTGGGGAACATCCTCCTTTACCCTTGGGTCAGGTCATAAGAGTAGACTTTTTAGGGTATCTGTCTCCTCGGATCGTCTGCTGTCAGGTACCCCAACGTTTCTCAGTCTATACTGACTCGTGTATGTCTGTCTACCTGGGTTACAAGTGACGTCGTGACAAATGTTATCCGTTCCGTATTGTGGTTACATTTACAGGTATCTGTATACTTACCTATTTCTACTCCACCATGTGTATATATATTACCTTATAATGTGTCCGTATTTTACTTCATTACGTTGTTGTGTCTACCTAAATCTCTAATAGTATGATTCCCTTCATTCAGTCTGTTTCTGTTTATCGTATACTATAGTCAATATAGACCTTAGATTTTGTGTTGAACGTACTTGAATAGATACTTTGTTCTTTGTTCTGAGTGTTTGTATCTCTTGTCTGAATACAAACGGTTCCACCTCCCTACTTGAACCTTAGACTCAACCGTCTACTTTTGATTATACACCTCTTACCCATTTGTTGTTCCGTGTCCTTTGGTATAAGTTATAGGGCACTATTCGGTAACATTTCTTACACATATACACAGTGACTTAGTGAAACGACATGTCATCTTTAATTGTGTTGTTACATTTAGTCGTTACAGTTAGTCAGTCAGTCAGTGTCTCAGTACAGATTGAGAAACACTGGGTACCTGACATCGGGTGGTCCGAGGAGACAGTCACCTGAAGAGGTCCGTTCTTATATCTCACTCATCGGTAAGGGAAGAGGTTCCATAGAAGCGTTGGGTTCCTAGTTTTGGGTCCAGAGAGTGTAATGTCCGTTTAAGAAATGGTAGACTCGGTGATCCCTTCGAAAGGGTTTAGTTGTTTTAAAGTCGTTTTAAAATTTGTTTAATTTTTTTTTTTCTTTAATACTCGATCTTGTAAGAGGTACATCCTCCCTTCCGGTTTCGGAACAAACCCGAATCATCTGACTGAATTATGGTCGGAGATATCGTCTGGTTTGGACCGAAGACCCCTTATTCTATAACTTAATACATTAGTGAGGAGAGGGTGTATAATTTTTGACGAGAGATTTCATGGGGTTTAAAATTCTTCGTAAAAATTACCTTTAATAAGGTTTCTACTCCACATTAGTAAAGAAACGGAAAATTGATCTCATATGAGTTCGACTAATTGGACTGAAGTAGTAACAATTATTTTTAGTCAACAACGTTTTACGACGTTATTTTACTATAAGTCTCCCAACAGATTCTCACCCTATGAACGTGGATTTAATGTATTAGTATTAGACGAGGAACTTAGGTCTTCAAAATTACAAAAAATAAGGGTCAGGGATAAGAATAACAGTCGAAGAGTAAACAAGGTAGTAAAAGTACAGGTCAGAAGATTGACCGTCGAAGACTAGTCTTAGTTTTTAATGATAAAACACAAAATTTTGTCTCAGAGTCACACGAATCTAAACCCCTTTCATTATTAAAATTTTATAAGAAGAAGATACTTATATTATGTCCTTTAGTTAAAGAACCTAAAACTTCGTAAGAAAACCAACATGTATTTCTAGAAAATTAAAAAACGAATACATGAAAGAATCAAGATAATTGTCAATGACAATTATTAAACTTACTATTGATTGAAAACATATACTGTAATAAGTCAAACATTCGTAATATTGGGTAGAAAAGGGTTTACCACGATTGGTTTTAAGAATATCCATCCGTCTCGATTATTAGTATGAAGTAAATAAGTAAGTATGATAATTTATTGTGAGTAACTACTACCAGTTACCAGTCCGTGACTCCTTTAGGTAATGTATTATACTTTATTCGTTTACGGGTCACTTATTGTTTCGATTGAGACTAACAGTCTGAGAGACAAGGGTATCTTATACTCCATGTTTGTCGGTGTAAGAAATCTCCATTCCCCATTGACATAATAAATTGACAGACATAATTAAAAGACTTAATTTATAAAAATACATTTCCATTAATTCCGTGTGTGTTCGAGTCTCGGAACTGACAAATATTTTAGTCTCGGTTCCATCAACCGGGTAATCAGATGATTACCCTATACTGGTAACTGGTCCCATACTGTAACATGTCATGAATAGAGAATGTATGTTGTAATTTTTTTTTTTTTTTCAAGATAAAAATCGAGACTTTTGAGGTTTATCCGTCTTTGTAAGGAAGGGTCAGTGAAAAGAACTTCCGAACCTTCAGAAAATTGATCATTCCACCCACCTACTAAGGAAGGGTTACACGTTTTGGGTTTCTGGAGAGACTGGAAAAGTAGAAAAGAAATTTTACATCTAGGAGACTTAGACAGAGGGGACGACACGAAGGCGTCTGTATCTAGTAAAATCCGGAATTTAAAGGTTCTTCATGGTTGAGAAGAGGACCTTTTACTAGAAAGAAATTTCCTTCTATACGGGTCCAGGAATGGGTCTCCACTGACACAGTTTTGAACCGAAATCTCCCTCCCCTATATACAAATTTCTGCCGACTAAGAGTAACAACATACCGACTTTGGTTATGTTGTAACATTCTTAACTTTTGTTTGTTTGGTTTTTGAAACCTTATTTATTAACAAATAGTGTACGGAAAAGGACGTTACGAGCTTCAGTTCCCGAGACCGATTTCTCCTTTTCTTCTTATTTGCTAATTGAAACTAAATATCGTACCATCTGGACCTTCCACCTCTTCCGTTACCGTGGCGTGAGGTCATGAGAACGGACCTCTTAAGGCACCTGACGGACCACCCGACGTCAGGTGCCCCAGTGACTCTCAGCCTGTGTTGACTCGTTGAAGTGAAAGTGAAAAATGAAAGTACGTAACCTCTTCCTTTACCGTTGGGTGAGGTCACAAGAACGAACCTCTTAGGGTCCCTGCCTCCTCGGACCACCCGACGACAGATACCCTAGTGTGTCTCAACCTGTGCTGACTTCGCTGAATCGTCGTATGGACCTTCCTTTAAATCCTTACCTACAATTGTCTTTTGAGAAGAGGAACCAACGTACTATCTTGATGGGTCGCCTGGATTTTAGAGTAGAGAGACCTTCCACTGAATTAACGAGGGACAGCTAGGGTCCTTTCACCGTCTGAACCTGGTCCGTTTATACTTGGGAGTGACCCGTGTGTAAGGAAACTAGGTCGAAAAGGCTCGTTCCACCATAGTATCGGATTTCTCTTTGCACGAGTACTACTCAACGGTCTTTTACGTCTACTATAACCTGTTCCTATAATAGACCCTCATCTCTTGTTTTCTGGTCCTTGTTTGAAACGTAAATCTTCTCTTTTTAACCTTTACGACTCAACAATGACGAAAGGAAACATACAACTTGTAACTTACGTTTTCTTTAGACTTTTTTAGTACCCATGAGATGTAACTACCTTTTATATCTTTAACTTATTATTACACAGAATACTAAACCGACTTTTACATACGAATTTAACTTGTAATAAGTAGAAAAAAAAAGAGAGATTAAATGGTCAATAGTTGGATAAGGGAGGGAAATTCAATCGATACACAATGTATAGAATTAAATAAATTAAGGGGTCTACTGTGAGACTCCATTCATAATAATAAAGAGAGGTGATTCCACATCTTAACAATTCCTTGAACAGAAGGACAGTCACTGTCTCGTTGACAGGTAGATCCGGTGGTCTGAAGACTTGGAGTCAAGAAGTCCGGACACTATAAGACGGAAGGTCTCTGTATTTGGTAGGACTTGTGACTTTAAGACTTTTATATTAAAATTGAGGGATTAAAAGGTCTTCGTTGGTTAAAAGTTTCGATAATAATAATTTGTGATCAGTTTCTTTACTGAGAAAAAGAAAAAATTTTTCAAATTTTTTACATAATGTTATAACACGATCAAAGACGGTATGTAGTCGTACTTAGTCAGTAGCCATATGTATATAGGGGAGGGAGGACTTGGAGGAAGGGTGGAGGGTGAGACAGGGTGAGGAGATCCAACAGTGTCTCGTGTCAAACTCGAGGGACACAGTATGTCGTTTAAGGGTGGCCGATAGATAAAATGTATACCCTTACATGCGTAAAGTTAGAAGGAGAAAGTTAAGCAGGAAGGGAGAAGAAGGAGGTAACACAGGTGTTCAGACAAGATATACAGACACATAGGTAGCGACGGGTAGTCATGGTAGAAAGATCTAGGGAATATATACAAGATTATATGTTATAAACAAAAAGAGAAAGACTAAATGGAGTGAGATCCAAGATGAAAAAAAAGACTTTTAGTGAGTCGGAAAAAAAAAAAAAATTAAAGAAAAACTGACGTAACCCAGAATCAACTCCGTGTCCCCTAGAAGTGACGACACGTACCCGAAAAGAGATCGACACTGAGTCTAAGGTCTCGTCCGTCAGAGTCTTTAACATCGTACGTCTGAATCAACTAGGTACCGTACACCCTAGAATCAAGGGTTGGTCCCTAGCTCACAGGTGTCGTAGTCTTCCACCTAAGAATTGGTGAGTTGGTGGTCCCTTCAAGTGTACTTCCGATAAATTAATCGGCCACCTCCAATCTAAAGTCAGACTAAGGTCGTATTGATGTGAGTTACTTGTGGTCGTCCGTACCCCCACCCCTCCTCACCCCACTACTCCTATTCTGGACCGTGTTCATACACGAGAAGACGATCTGTCTCTCACCTCTTCCTCGAATAGGGTCGGTACTTCATTTTTGGTCCCGCCGTTGGAACGGTGTGATGGAGGATTGTTTATGCCATCGGTTTAATTAGATACACCCATTCTTACTACTAGTTTCGTTTTGTAGATTGATTTTTATGAAGTTTTGTTATTCGATTCACTTTCTTCAGTCTGTGTTTTCCGGTGTTTCACATACTACGATAAATGTATTTTATAGGTCTCACGTTTAGGTATCTCTGACTTCTGTCTATTCACCAACGGTTCCTGGTTCCCTGCCCTCTCTTACTCTTCACTAATGAAGAATTTACGTCCCAAAGGAAACCCCACACTACTTTTACAAGACTTCAATCTATCACCACTACCAACATCTCGCAATACTTCCATGGTTTTCGGTAACTTAACATACGAAATCTTATCAAGTTTACTACTTAAAACAGAAAAATACTTAAATCTTTTTTAAATGTAAAAACTGATTTTTTACATGTTTTATAACGTCGTGTTCCCTTCACCTATAAAAGACTTTTACGTTCTCCTTTCGTACGGAAGATTTCGTTAAATAATACGTTTAGTCTCCCCTTTTCGTAAGAGTTATTAAAGCTGATTGTCACTCTGCAATACTGGAGAACTCCGGCCACCTCTCTGTTTACTACGTTTTTCCTTCCATACTCACTATACCCTTCAAACTTTCTATTAACTTTAACGTTCGTTTAAAATTTAAGTCGACATTCACAAGTTTTGGACTTAACAGTGATACATTTTTACTTAGTAACTACGTTTTCTTTTTTTGTGGGGTTCAACGTTACGACAGAGTCTTTCATTTTTCCTTTTGTTTACATTCTTTTACTACTGTCGTATCCATCATTTATGACGTTTCTTACCGTCCCGAGTCTTGGATTGTCTTAGATGTTAGTTTGTGTATTGACTCCTTTAAAAGCCCCCGAATTTCTGGATTTTTATCCCTATTTTTGATGGTACAAAGTACATTGTGCAATTTTTCTCTTGGGGGGGAAAAAAATATGAAACACGAAAAAAATTCGTTTCTTTTTCTTTTGTGGTATACTTCATTGATATATCCTTTTTGACCAATAGAAGTTTCTTTGTTTTTAACTCGATCTGTGACTAAAGAGATTTTGAATCTGATCATGTTCTACAACCTTGTTTAGAAAATCTTAAAATTCCTTTTCGATAACGTTTTTTTTAATGTAAAAAGGGTCGGTTAAATAGTATACACACTTCCGTTGTTTCTCTGCAAATCTCTATTTATTCTCGGGTCTTTTTATATTCAAATATAGAAAGAAAAATTTTTAAGGAACTCATTTCACCATGTCGGTGAGACCTTTTGTTAAACCGTCAAAGTACATTTTGTTTCGTACTTTAATGGTATACTAAATTTTTAACCGTACATAAGTTCTTTTTATTTTTGAATCCAAGTGTGTTTTGGACTTGTGGTTACAAGTATCTTTAAAATAAACATCATAGGAGTTTGACCCCTTTTTTTATTTGTTGATCTATGTGAACCGTGGGGTGAGGTCATGAGAACGGACCTTTTAGGGTACCTACCTCCTCGGATCATCCGACGTCGGGTACCCCAGCGACTCTCAGCCTATGCTGACTCGCTGAAGTGAAAGTGAAAAGTGAAAGTACGTAACCTCTTCCTTTACCTTTGGGTGAGATCACAAGAACGGACCTCTTAGGGTCCCTGCGACCTCGGACCACCCGACGGCAGATACCCCAGCGTGTCTCAGCTTGTGTTGACTTCGCTGAATCGTCGTCGTCGTCGTCGTCTATCTGAAGTTTTCTACTTACCAAGTTGACACCATTTAGATATGGTATCTTATGTTGAGTCGTCACTTCTCTTTGTCTGGTACCTACGTACGTTGTTGAACACAATTAAAGATCTCTTAATACGAAACACTTTTCAGTTAGGGGTTACCATTAATGACATACTAAGGGAAATGTATGTTCCGAAGGGACCACCGAGTCTACCATTTCGCAGACGGACGTTACGTCCTCTGGACCCAAGCTAGGGAACCAGTCCATCTAGGGGACCTCTTCCTTTACCGTTGGGTGAGGTCATGAGAACGGACTTTTTAAGGTACCTGACTCCTCGGACCATCCGATGTCAGGTACCCCAGCGTTTCTCAGTCTGTGCTGACTCACTTAAGTGAAGAGAAGGGAAATATATTGTAAGAACTTTACTCTTTGACTTTCTCATCCTCCTGTCTAATCAGTTGTAGTCTCTAATCCCTGACCTGCCCCACTTACATACCCTCTCCACCCACACTCCCTCCCTAGAAAAACCCCTCCTTTGACAAGACATAGAACTGACACCACCTTCTATACGTTTAAATGTACACTATTTTGACATACCTTTGTTTGTGAAAATGTTTGTGATTATTCCCTCACCTTTTCTTTACGTTTTTTCGTTTTACCGACAGACCCCTCCGGAATGTTTATCGACACTTTTCTTCTCTTCACTTTTCGTTTCCTCTTTTCCTTTCTATATTCGTAGACTTACGTCTCAAGGTCTCTGATCGTTCTTCTCTATTCTTTCGGAAGAAGTCGTTAGTTACGTTTCTTTATCTCCTTTTGTTGTCTTACCCTTTCTGATCTCTAGAGAAGTTCTTTTAATCTCTATGGTTCCCTTGTAAAGTACGTTTCTACCCGAGCTAATTCCTGTCTTTACCATACCTGGATTGTCTTCGTCTTCTCTAATTCTTCTCCCCCGTTCTTATGTGTCTTTTTGACATGTTTTTTCTAGAGGCACTGGGTCTATTAGTGCTACCACACTAGTGAGTGGATCTCGGTCTGTAGGACCTTACACTTCAGTTCACCTGGAACCTTTCGTAGTGCTGTTTGTTTCGATCACATCCATTACCTTAAGGTCAACTCGACAAAGTTTAGGACCTTCTACTACGACACTTTCACGACGTGAGTTATACGGTCGTTTAAACCTTTTGAGTCGTCACCGGTGTCCTGACCTTTACCAGTCAAAAGTAAGGTTAAGGTTTCTTTCCGTTACGGTTTCTTACGAGTTTGATGACGTGTTAACGTGAGTAGAGTGTACGATCAGTTCAGTACGAGTTTTAAGAGGTTCGGTCCGAAGTCGTTATGCACTTGATACTTGAAGGTCTACAAATTCGACCAAAATCCTTTCCGTCTCCTTGGTCTCTAGTTTAACGGTTGTAGGTGACCTAGTACCTTTTTCGTTCTCTCAAGGTCTTTTTGTAGATAAAGACGAAATAACTGATACGGTTTCGGAAACTGATACACCTAGGGTTATTTGACACCTTTTAAGACTTTCTCTACCCTTATGGTCTGGTGGACTGGACGGAGACCTCTTTAGACATACGTCCAGTCCTTCGTTGTCAATCTTGACCTGTACCTTGTTGTCTGACCAAGGTTTATCCTTTTCCTCATGCAGTTCCGGCATATAACAGTGGGACGAATAAATTGAAGATACGTCTCATGTAGTACTCTTTGCGACCGGACTTCTTTGTATTCTACCTTAGTTCTAACGGCCCTCTTTATAGTTATTGGAGTCTATACGTCTACTATGGTGGGAATACCGTCTTTCACTTCTCCTTGATTTTTCGGAGAACTACTTTCACTTTCTACTCTCACTTTTTCAACTCAATTTCGAGTTGTAAGTCTTTTGTTTCTAGTATCGTAGGCCAGGGTAGTGAAGTACCCTTTATCTACCCCTTTGTCACCTTTGTCACAGTCTGAAATAAAACCCCCTGAGGTTTTAGTGACGTCTACCACTGACGTCGGTACTTTAATTTTCTACGAATGAGGAACCTTCTTTTCAATACTGGTTGGATCTATCGTATAAGTTTTCGTCTCTGTAATGAAACGACTGATTCCAAGCAGATCAGTTCCGATACCAAAAAGGACACCAGTACATACCTACACTCTCAACCTAACACTTCTTCCGACTCGCGGCTTCTTAACTACGAAAACTTGACACCACAACCTCTTCTGAGAACTCTCAGGGAATCTGACGTTCCTCTAGGTTGGTCAGGTAAGACTTCCTCTAGTTGGGACCCTAAAGAAACCTTCCTTACTACGACTTCGACTTTGAGGTCATGAAACCGGTGGAGTATGCTTCACAACTGAGTGACCTTTTCTGAGACTACGACCCTCCCTAACCCCCGTCCTCCTCTTCCCCTGCTGTCTCCTACTCTACCGACCTACCGTAGTGACTGAGCTGCCTGCACTTAGACTCACTTAAGACGCTCAACCACTACCTGTCCCTCCGGACCGCACGACGATAAGTACCCCAGTGTTTCTCAGTCTGTGCTGACTCGCTGACTTGACTTATTCCCTCATGTTCATTCTGACCCTTTAGAGCTATTCTAGACATGTAACAGTTATAGGACCAACACTATCACATCATTTCAAGACGTTCTTCCCCTTTGGTTTATTTCGTATATACCCTTAGAGAGACATAATAAAGAACGGAAACTTTGATGTTGGTAAATTAATTTTAAAGAGAATTTTTATGAACTGTATAGGGACCCAACCCTTCTAGGAGACCTTACCCCGTACCGTTGGGTGGGGTCATAAGAACGGACCTCTTAGGGTACCTGTCTCCTCGGACTGTCAGGTATCACAGTGTTTCTCAACCTTTGTTGATTTTGTTGAATTTCGAGTTGTAAGTCTTTTGATTCTAGTACCGTAGGTCAGGGTAGTAAAGTACGTTTATCTACCCCTTTGTCATCTCGGTCACCGACTGAAATAAAAAACCCCCCGAGGTTTTAGTGACGTCTACCACTAACGTCGGTACTTTAATTTTCGAATGAGAAACCTTCATTTTAATACTGGTTGGATCTATCATATAATTTTTCATCTCTGTAATGGAACAGCTATTTCCAGGCAGATCAGTTCCAATACCAAAAAGGTCATCAGTACATATCTATACTCCCGACCTGATATTTCTTTCGACTCACGTTTTCTTAACTACGAAAACTTGACGTCACAACCTCTTCTGAGAACTCTCAGGGAACCTGACGTTCCTCTAGGTTGGTCAGTTAGGATTTCCTTTAGTCAGGACCCACAAGTAACCTTCCTGACTAACACTTCGACTTTGAGGTTATAATACCGGTGGACTACGCTTCTCGACTGAGTAAACTTTTCTGGGACTACAACTCTTTCTAACTTCCGTCCTCTCTTCCCCTACTGTCTCCTACTCTACCAACCTACCGTAGTGGCTGAGTTACCTGTACTCAAACCCATTTGAGGTCCTCAACCACTACCTGTCCCTCCGGACCGCACCACACCAAGTACCCCAGCGTTTCTCAGTCTGTGTTGACTCCCTGACTTGACTTGACTTGACTTGACTTTCGTTGCATCGTGCGAGTATGTATAAGACGAGTGACTTTCAACTTAGTTTTATTCTAGAGTTCCTATCGTTAAACTTTCTTTTTTATAATAATCTTTTAGATTAAGAGTACAGTTTATTAAAGGTTTTACTTGAAACATTTTACTTCTTTTAATTATTGTTAGACCGAACCTTAACATTCCTTACCCTTCACTCCCTTTCTTTTGACCTTATTCTAAGAAAAAGGTCGTTACTCCTCATTTTTCTATGAAAAGGTAAATTTTGTTTATATTGTTATCTTATCTTAAGGTTGTCCTTTAGTTTGTAAACCCTTTCTTTTTCTTTGTATATTGTTTTGTTTCTTTTCTTCCATATTTTTCGTTCATTAGTATTCTTTTTCTTTCATCATTGTTATTTTGATTTATTTAAGAGGTTCATTCCACTTTTTTAAACAGGCTAACCCAATTTTGTCTACCTTAATATACGACGAAATTTTTCTGTGTATATTTGACATTAATGTATCTTTCAATTTTATCCAATTTATTTATAAATAAATCGTTTGTGTCGAGTTTTATTTTGTACTTCACCACCGTAACAGTTAAATTCTTTTTGTTTAGTGGAGATTATAAATGTCCTGGACTCTGTTCTAATCTCTGGGAGTATACACCGTTAAAAGGTTTCAATTTGCAGTTCGGTCGTTTATTTTATGCCAGAAAGGACGAAACTGTGTCCCTAGAAGTTTTAATAGACCCTCGCCTTCCTATCTTTATCTTAAGAAGCCGAGAAGGTACAAGGTACGACCTTTCACCGTTCTTTCGTACCAAGGGGACCTAACAGGAGAAGCACAGGGTGACCTCGGACGGTGCACACACTGGTGGGTTGGACGTACAGAGGACTCAGTTTGGGGTGGTGGAAGGGACTCAGGTGGGCAGTCCGATCCCTACACGTAAAGTCTTCTACTCACTGACGGATCCAACACTAGACGAAGAAAGTGAATTATCTCCTGGCGGGTCTTAAAAGGCGTCCCGAACCAAGAATGGACGACGATTCAGTGAAGTCAGCACAGGCTGAGACACGCTGGGGTATCTGCCGTCGGGTCGTCCGAGGGGGCAGGGACCCTAAGAGGTCCGTTCTCATGACCTCACCCAACGGTAAAGGAAGAGGTTACGTACTTTCACTTTTCACTTTCACTTCAGCGAGTCAGCACAGACTGGGAATCGCTGGGATACCTGACGTCGGAAGGTCCGAGGAGGCAGGTCCCCAAAAGGTCCGTTCTTATGACGTCACCCCACAGTAACGGAAGAGGCCCAAGATTGGATTGAACGGAAAAAGACGTCGAGGGCGTTTCCTATGATCCTCTTTGCCTATTGCCTGACTCCTGTGACCTGAACGGTATGGGAGGGACCTCAAATAAGTGACGTTGAAACGAAAATCGACGAAATGAGTAACTTACAGAGAAAGTGAAAAATAAATTTCAGTCCTTCTTAGGTTTTAAATTTTTTTATTTTGTCCCTCACACCCTCCCCAGTTAACCCTCGAACCTCACTCGTTTGGGTTTGATATATCTCTCACCTGTTTGTTGTTCCAGGATGTCGTCTCGCGTCCCTTAACATAAGTTATAGGACTCTATCTCGTATCACCTTTTTTTATATAAATTTACATATTGACTCTGAAAAACGACATGTCATCTTTAATTGTGTTGAAACTCTTAGGTGATATGAAGTTGATTTCTTTTTCTCTTTTCTCTGAAAGTCTAAAGTTAAACCTACTCATTCGGTCAAGAGATTAAAACCCATTAATTTTATGGGTTTCAAAAATAAATACTATTTGTAGAAGGAGAAACATAGATACACCAATTAAGTATAAGAAAGTACTTTTCAGAGAATCTACCCTTTATAAATAAGTAAAAATGAGAGAAAATACGGTGAGACCTAAAAGAAGAGTTCCTAAGGTCGACTTCGGAAACGTATCGAGATCATAGAACGGGAGACAACGTGACTTGTAATGATATGCACTACAACAATTTATTCTAGTACTTAAGAAACCCCTTCTCTTAGAGAAAGAAATAGAGGTACAGGAGTGTTTCCCCTCCGAGCGATTACAAACATCCTAATTCCCTAGAACACACGTTGAGGGAAAAGTTCAAGGAAGTTCTTTCCATCGACCTCGGACTCCTCCCTGAGTAATTCAGCTATAAAGAGTTTTGATTAGTGAGTGTTAAGGTAGGCAAAAAATCCGGGACCGAAAGACAACTGTCTTTCTCTCGGTGGAGATTTTCGGTAGTCTAAAACGAGAACGTTCAGGAGTTTCGACTTTTTTCTTTCTTTCTTTCTTTCTTTCTTTGGGTCGTTGTTTGGATATCGGTTTCTATTTCTTCTATTTAGAGTAGTAACAAAAAGAACCGGTTGGGGTTAGAGAGTTACAATAGTCTTAACCCCAACAGTGCTTTTAGAATCGCAGAGGAACCTTCGGGACGTAGAGGGTCGAAGTTCGACCAGCGTAAAACACGTACAGAGGATGACAAATCGAAGACTTTCTTTGTAAAAGAATTCCATTTTCTCCTTCTAATACCACCGTCAAACGAGACTTATCAAGAACATAGGACACGATTTCTTTCACTACTCAGTTACTTCTGATTCACTTGTTTTTAATCGGGTCATTAATGTCGTGTAACCTCTTCGAAACGGAAAGTCTGTCTCGAACTTGGTCGTCCGTATTCTTAGGGACTCTCTCCAACTGTCTCGTGTCTAAGAACCTGTCAGAGGGGTCTCTCGGGCCGTTCGTAGGGGTTCGACGACTACGGTGGACAGTCTCCTGTGTGAAAGGTCTCCGTCCCGTGATCGGTTTGAAAAAGAACTAACAGAAGGACCCTCCCTAACGAAGCCTCTATTTTACAGAACTCTCGACCTTCGTACTTTACAGAACTCCTTCGTACACCCAGATGAACGTACAAGAGATAATTAGACTTTTCTACTACTCGTCTTTACGACCAAAAATGTTGGCGAAAAAGGTCACTTAAACTCATTGTGCTCAAGAAAAGGGACTCACAATATGTGACACCTTTTGACTGGTTTAGGCGAAACGTAAAGAGTGGGCGGCGTCAGGTCGAGAACCTTGTACACCTGAAGTAATGTCACCACCGCCGAGAATGTTCCGAGAGAGACTCGTCGACCGGTCTGCGGGAGGAGGGTCCGGAGGATAGAAGACGGGGTAGTGATGACGTTGTTTAAATTTATGTAAAGAGAAAGATTAGTGAAGGGTTTTGCCTAATGACTAAATACGGACAATCCTGCACACAAATCTTCGTCTTCCGATAGGAAGTTATTAACCGTGATCCTCCTGATCGACCTTTTTTCTGTCTTCATTTAGTCTCAACAAGATCTCGTTCGTTACTTTGTCTTTCCGTTCCGAGAGAACCCCTACCTCCCCCACTGACGTCTTCAAGACGCGAAGGACCTCCCATTCAGTACCGGTTCTACATTCCACCCCACTACATTCCCCTCCTTCATTAAGACTCCTTCTCTGATTAATGGGGGGTCTCGACCGAACATTACTTCCCCGACTGATCGACCCTTTAATGGAAGAAAACTAAGAGTATGTAAATTACCACGATGTCTTTTTCTCAGAACCCGTGGGACCGAAGACAGGTCCTGTTATAATAAATTATTAGTCTCCACGAGTCAAGAGAGGACTAACTCACACGTCCAACCCTCCAACCAAGGAATTACAGGAAAATACCAGAAAGCCATAGAAAGCAGGTACAACTGACGTTCTGTGGAATAAATAGAAATAAATAAACCGGACGAAACGTACACACACACACACACACACACATACAAAACTGACATCTTCCGTCGTCAACATTTACAATCCCGTGTTGAGATTCTGACCCCGTTTCTTCGTAGTCTCCCACACACCGAACGACTTCAGGTGTGGTCACCGACAGCCACCGACAAGAACCGTCGGGTGCCTCCAAATCTACGGGTCACTAACCGTTTTGAAAGTCTAAGAACAGTACCCTTACTAAGTAGAGTCATGTTATACTCATGTACGAAATGTAAAGGAGTGTCTTAATCTTCTTTATGTCTGTTGTTTATATTCGACCGGTGACTCTTCTTACTGTGACAATGGTTTACCGAACCTAGTATTAGTAAGAATTGTAACAGTACCCATACAGATATTCAAGAAGAATATCTTCTTGAATGTAAAATCCGACGGTTGGGGTTTAGTTTCCTTTGGAAAGTTTAACAGATAAGGTCATTCTTTATGACATCCTACCTCTAAACTTCGATTAAACTTGAGGTTCAGGACTTCGGTGATGACTTAACAAGGTCGTTTATAAGGTCGTTTATGATCGGGACCTGTCTAGACACATCGGGAGTGAGGGGTCGGTAAAGTTGAGGGGGAAAACCTGTAAAAAATGAAGGGTACTTTAGTAAAAAGGAATCCACGACGTCTCTGTCCCACTGTTCCTCCTCGTCTAGTCGAGAGGAGGGGAGGGGGTCCCTAAACACCCTCTGAGTCTCCAAGTCGTCCCTAAGAACCCACTATAATAAGTCGGGTCGAGTCGAAATGTGTGGGGACGTCGTAATCGGTAAGATATTTTACCACATTACGGTTGAAGATGGATATAGGGGTCTCGAAACTCGTTACTCATCGAAGAGTCAGTAGTAAATATCCTTCCACACTTTTCAAGGAAAAAGTAAGGTCAACCAGTGGATCTAGTACTCACGTCTGAGGTTGTCGAGAGTTACACCGTAGGTGTTGATGGAGAATTTCTATTAGTCCGAAATCAACCGACGTTCATCTGTGGGGGTAGATAAGAAGGTTGACATTGTGTCGGGGGTTTGGTTGGTCGGTTGATTGGTTGGTTGGTTAGTCAGAATAGGAAACTAAGGTCTACTTTGTAAAGAGGATTGGTTACGAATTTATCAACGTCGAATTCTCGTATATGTGTGATGGTGCGTGTTTTATTTATCCATCACCCTTCGACGAGATATCGTCCCTTGAGTCGAACCACGAGACACTACTGGGTCTCTCCACCCTACCCCGACCCGTCTTCCCTCAAGTTCTCCCTCCCCTATATACGTATGTGTATCGACTGAGTGAAACAACATATCGTCTTTGATTGCGTTGTACCATTTCGTTAATATGAGGTTATTTTTTTAAACTTATCGTATGATAGACAGAAATGCAGAGAGTTTCAGTAAATTGATAGACATAATTCCAAAGTCGTTACAGTAAGTGATGAAGTTCCTTTGTCATCTCGACCGGTATACACTGGAGGTGTGTCTGATTATTAAACCCCCTGGAAATATACTATAAATTTTGACTCATAAACTGTACTTAAATACCCTTTCCGACTCATCGGTCTCCCCTGTCAGTCCCTGGGTCTCAGAATACGTATATGAAGCGGGTCCTTTTGTCTACTTGGAGGGGTGGAATCGTCCGTTAATGTATAAGTACAATAGTACCTGGAAGGGATGGAGGTGGTGGGTGGGAGTCCTCGAATTGTCGTGCAGGAAACTACCCAGGTAGTTTCAAGAATATCAGTACAGCAAAAGAAGTTCTCTTGAGGTGTTTTATTTCAAAAGGGGTAAAGAGATAAAGACCATATCAAGTACCAGTGTCGTCATAAAAGGATAGGAAAAATTTGACCTTCGGACGGTCGGAGAACCGGACGGGGAATATTCCAGATCGAGACGATTACCGTTACTATTAATTTTCGAAAATATTACTTGTCGGGTCATTTAAGACGGGGTATAAAACCGTTGAGGAGTTGAATTTTATGACCACGTTTATGTTTTGTTTGGTGAAAGTCGAACTTTAAGTTGACAGTAGAGGAGATCAACCTTCGTAAATCAAGATATCACAATTTTTGTTTTGTGGAGTCTACAATAACAAGTTAGTACATCTATTCGGATAATGATGAATGACAGACGAAACGATAGATTCACCACTCTTAATAAAGAGTTTTATAGTTGGTAAAATCTATATTTTGGTTGGTCGCAGGGAGAATTAATTACACAGTGGTCCCGATTCTCGAACCCCAGTCTCCTCATTTGTTACGATCTAAAAACACCCCTTAAAATCCGGAAAATAAATTAAGTAAATAAATCAGTAAATAGTCCCTTATCGTACCCTCTGTATGTTTTCTATTTGAACGGTGTTCTCATATTGACAATTCGACCTCTAAGTTTTTTGTCTTTGGTTTCTCAATAGAACTCGAATCTGAAAAAGATCTTATCAAAATATCCTTAGTATTTTTTATTCGATATTGCTATTTTGATCTGAGTGACCAATAAATGAGACCTATTTGTTACTTTACAAATCTTTTGGGTCAGTAGACGATCTTAAGAAAATTCGTATAGACATCCGATAGACCCTAGACTGTAATAGAGAAGATGAAAACTAGACGTCTTTCAAACCTGTCTTCCTCGAAGGAAGAAATCAAAAATCCGTTTTACTGATCTTCATCTTTATGTTTTACACAAATTGATGCCAGATATAAGATCTAACATCCATTTGTGGATGATAGGTTATATGTTTACCTATAAAACAGGTTATATGTTTTTAATCGAGTCTTATCTGGTATTTGGATTTGTATTTTAGAGTTCGATAATTTGTAGGTCTCATTTCGTACCCTGCTTTCGAGACAGTAGAACCCAACTCGTTTCTAAAGAACCTATGTTATGGGTCTCTCACTAGGTATCCTTTTTTATTTATTTATTTGACCCAAGGTAGTTTTAATTCGTGAAGACGAGAGACTTTCAGTTTGATTCTCTTACTTTTTATTCGGTGTCCGTTCCTCCTTTATAAACATTTCGTTTGTAGAACGTGTTCAGAACACAGGTCTTACGTATCTATTAATTTTTTTAAGTTATTACTCTTTTACTTGTTGAGTTAATTTTTTTACTCGTCTCCAAATTTATCTGTGAAGTGGTTACTTTTATATACTTACCGTCTAATCGTGTACTTTTCTATGAGTTGTAGGAATCGTAATTCATTCATTCACAATCAACGAGTCAGTACAGGTTGAGAAACTTTGAGGTACCTGACATTGGACGTCCGAGGAGACAGGTACTTTAAAAGGTCCATTCTTATGTTCCCAGGCATCGGAAAGGGAAGAGGTCCCCTAGAAGGGTTGGGTCCCTAGTTTAGGTCTAGAGGACGTGACCCTCCGTCTAAAAAAATGATAGACTCGGTGGTCCCTTCGGGTAGTAATCGTAATCTCTTTATGTTTAATTTTGGTGTTACTCAATAATCGTATATAGATAATCTTACCGATTTTCGTTTCGTTGAGGTGTGTTTTACTTTTTGGTTTGAAAAGTTGTTACACAATTGAGGTTTGGGATCTCTCCTAACCCCATTGACCTTAAAAATATGTTATGACCACCTCAACGTTTTACGATGTGGGTAAGACCTTTTGTCAAACTGTCAAAGAAGATTTCAATTTGTATTATGAATGGTACCGTTGGTCTTTGGGTGAGAATCAGTGAATTGGTTCAATTTTGAATATCAGTGTACTTTCTGACATATATCTATGGATATTTCAGAAATAAACATATCGGGTTTTGACCTTCAGTGGGTTTACAGGAATTTGTCCGTTTTTTATTCGTTTGTTACGATATAGGTAGGTAACCTTATGATAAGTAGTTATTTCTCAGTTTGATTAAATATGTGTACTTGGAGGTAGGTATCAAGTAGTCCGTGAGACAGATATTTTAGATCAGGGAATTTAGATAAAGAGTGAAGGTGACATATTAGTATTCCCTAAACTAAATCCAGTATGGACTTACCAGATCACCAAAAGAGGTGAAAGAAGTTAAAGTCAGACTTAAACCGTTATTCTTCAAGTACTAGACTCGGTGTCAGTCGAGGGTCAGAACAAAAACGACTGACATATCTCGAAAAGGTAGAAACCGACGTTCCTTATTTTAGTTAGACTAAAACCACAGCTGGTAGACCACTACAGGTACACATCTCAGAAGAGAACACAACAACCTTCTCCCACAAATGATACTAGTCACACAAGAGAACCGTCTTGAGATAATCGGAAACGGGACGAAATAAGACATGAGGTCCCGGTTTAAACGGACAATGAGGTCCTCAAAGAACTGAAGAATGGTCAGGTAGGATTTCCTCTAGTCAGGACCCACAAGTAACCTTCCTGACTACAACTTCGACTTTGAGGTTATGAAACCGTTGGACTACGTTTCTCGACTGAGTAAACTTTTCTAGGACTACGACCCTTTCTAACTCCCATCCTCCTCTTCCCCGGCTGTCTCCTACTCTATTAAGCTACCGTAGTGACTGAGTTACCTGTATCCAAACCCACCTGAGACCCTCAACCACTACCTGTCCTTCTGGACCGCACGACGCCAAGTACCACAATGTTTCTCAACCTGTGTTGACTCACTGACTTGACCTGACTTAAATATGTGTGTCGTAGTACCTTCGTACAGTTTATGTAACACTATTCACTTTCTACGATCTAAGTTTCAATATATGAAATACTAGGATAAATGTACTACAAGATATTTTTCGTTTTGACATCCTTTTCTTTTGTTCTAATCATCCTGACCCTTGCCCCTCTCCGAAATGTCTTTAAAGAATATCACTACCTTAACTCGATACATAACTAACACCACCATCAACATTTCACACAGGTAAACAATTTAATTGTCTTGACAAGTGATCTTTCTCACATAAAATGACATACATTTAATATAGAGTTAATCTTGTTGAGATTGCAGTTAATGAGTCTTCTCTACTAGAATTAATTAATTCCTTTACACACACACGAGTCAACGAGTCAGTACAGACTGAGAAACGTTACGGTTCCTGACATCGGGTGGTCCGAGGAGACAGGTACCTTACAAGTTCCGTTCTGATGACCTCGTCCAACGGTAAAGGATGAGGTCCCCTATAAGGACTGGGTCCGTAACTGTGCCGTAGAGAACATAGAGGACGTAACCGTCCACTTGAGTAATGGCACCTGGGTGGACTCTTTTACAGAGGGGAATTAAGAAACGAAGTACCAGTGACCGTTTCGAGACACGAATAATTGTACCGGGACGAAATCGTTTTGTGGGGTCTCTTAACAGGTGGAAATAAGGGTGAGAAGACCGAAACAAACCAGTGTAGTAGAGGGTTCTTCTCCTGACGTTATAGGAAGTTTGACCAGAGGGGAAAGGGGAGTCCAACAGAAACTAGACCCTAGGTAAACCAAGAGAGAAGTATCGTTATGATAGTGTATAAAAAGACGGATTCGGGGTAATTATCGAAAAGGAATGGGATCCTACTTCCCACTGGGTGTTTGACCTCTTGTCAAAATGGTTTCTTCAAGAGTGTAAAAACGTTTGTAAGATTCTAGGTGTTACCTAAAGGGCTAGACCCCTAGGCCGTTTCCCTGACTCTTGGGGGTTCCTTGAACTGAAACTTCCGGTCACCCTAAACTAATGTCTTAAAGGTTTTCTGACTCCTTTGTCTCTAAGAACCTCCCGTATTTGTTTTAGAACACGTATGGTCATGAGTCCTCTTTCCTCATCATTGGGGGTGTTCTTTGACTCGACCTGAACGGACACTCACAAGTCCTCAGAGACCGTCTCCGCACCCAGCTGTCACCGGACGGTACCCCAGTCCCCGTGACTGATGATGTCACGTCCGTGTTCAGGGACTTCCTCCAGTGGTAATGGGGATGGTACCAAACCATAGTTCAGTTTGATGTCCTTCTTTTGTGTCGGTGTGGGTAGTCGTCTTTTAGCTTAATTTCTAACTAACTCGTACCGGAACGGGTGGTCTCGTTCTGGATCAAAAGGGGTGTCGGTCAGGGAGGGTAGTCCTTCGAAGGTACTTGGAGAATAGGCGTAGGTAATCTTCCTTCTGTCTTACTTTTGGTGTTAGTGTCTTTTGATTGGTTCGACTAGTCTACCTAGTGTCAGAACAGATTTAATCACTTTCATACTCGGTACTACACACCCCGGTGGGTCCTGTTTGCCCAGTACTACTTCTCAAAACTGTTTTACGGCAGGTGACCTCTTTCCTTACCGTTTGGTGAAGTCATAAGAACTGAACTCTTGGGGTACTTATCATATTTTTCCGTATTTCTACGGAAAGTGTGACTTTCTGCTTGAGGGGTCCAACCATCCACAGGGTATACGATTCCCTCTTCTCGCCTCTTTATTGAAGTCTTTCTTACTTTTCGAACTCGGTTTCGTCTTTGTTACGGGTCAACACCTACACAGACTACCACTTGAATTTCGGACTACGAAATTTCTTATAACATATTCTTGGACCTTACAATACAGGTACTTAGTTCCATTTAACCTTCGCCAGTTTGTCCTCTACCGTTCTCACTTGTGGTTGTAAAATTTTTAGTGACTTGATTTCACCTACCCTTACCCTCTTAAATTAAGTCTACTTGTAATATAGATGACGACATCTGTTCTTAGGGAATCTTCTTTACCTCATCGGAAGTATCAGTTGTTTTCAGGTTTTACGTCATGAACCAACGTTAGAGTTTTTACTGCCTTACTAGAATCAAGTAAAGGTTCCGTTTGGTAAGTTATAGTGTTATTAGGTTCCGATACGGGGTCGGTGATTACGACTTCTTCGACTTCAGCTTACCAAGATACTTCTGGATGTTCTAGAAGATCTTGATTGTGGTTTCTTTCTACAGGAAAAATAGTATCCCCTGACCTTACGTTTTCATCCTTCAGTACTCTATGAACCTTATTATCCGTTCAAACCATAACCTCATGTTTTACTCCGTCCCCTTTCCGATTGTCCCAAAACGGTTCTCTTGCGTGACCAGTATCATTTGTGAGAGAACGTTGTCGTGTTCTCTACTGAGATGTGTATCTGTAGTGGTCTACCAGTTATGGGTTTAGTCTAACTAATATAAGAACCGTCGATTTCTACCTCTTTGAGATATACCAGTCGTATTTGTTCTGACCCTTGACTGACACCGAGTCTAGTACTTGAAGAATAACGGTTTAAGTCTGACTTTAACTTCTTTCACCCTTTTGGTGATCTGGTAAGTCCATACTGGATTTAGTTTAGGGAATACTAATATGTCACCTTCACTGTTTATCTAAGTTCCCTAATCTAGACTATCTGTCTCACGGACTTCCTGAGACCTGTCGTCAACCATTGTAACATGTCCTCCGTCACTTTTCTTTACGTTTTTCCGCTTCACCAACAGTCTCCTCCGGAATGTTTATCGACTCTTTTCTTCTCTACACTTTCCGTTTCTTCTTTTCCTTTCTATATGGGTAGACTTACGTATCAAGGTTTCTTATGTTCCTCTCTTTTCTTTCGAAAGGATTCACTTGTTACGTTTCTTTATCTCCTTTTGTTGTCTTACCCTTTCTCATCTCTAGAGAAGGACTTTTAATCTCTATGGTTCCTTTATAAAGTACGTTTCTAACCGTATTATTTCCTGTCTTTACCATACCCGTATTGTCTTCGTCTTCTCTAATTCTTCTCCACCGTCCTTATGATATATTCTTATGTCTTTTTGATGTGTTTTTTCTAGAATTACTGGGTCGATTGGTGCTACTACACTAGTGAATGGATCTCGGTCTGTAGGACCTCACGTCAGTTCACCCGGATTCCTTCGTAGTGATACTTGTTCCAATCACCTCCACTACCTTAAGGTCGACTCGATAAAGTTTAGGATTTTCTACTACGACAATTTCACGACGTGAGTTCTACGGTCGTTTAAACCTTTTGAGTCGTCACCGGTGTTCTGACCTTTTCCAGTCAAAAGTAAGGTTAGGGTTTCTTCCTGTTACGGTTTTTTACAAGTTTGATGGTGTGTTAACGTGAGTAAAGTGCACCTGTACGATCGTTCCAGTACGAGTTATAGGAGGTTCGATCCGAAGTTATCATGTACTGGCTCTTGAAGGTCTACATGTTCGACTAAAATCTTTTCCGTCTCCTTGGTCTCTAGTTTAACGGTTGTGGACAACTTAGTGTCTTTTTCGTTCTCTTAAGGTCTTTTCGTAGATGAAGACGAAGTAATTGATTCGATTTCGGAAACTGACACACCTAGTGGTGTTTGACCTTTTAAGAATTTCTCTACTCTTATAGTCTGGTGAAGTGGACGGAGGATTCTTTAGACATACGTTCAGTTCGTCGTTGTCAACCTTCGTTTGAACTTCGTTGTCTGACCAAGGTTTAACCCTTTCCTCATACAGTTCCGATATATAACAGTGGGACGAATAAATTGAATATACGTCTCATATAGTACGTTTTACGACTCCACCTACTTCGTTTTCGACCTTAGTTCTAACGGTCCTCTTTATGGTTATTGAAGTCTATGCGTCTACTGTGGTGGGAATACCGTCTTTCGTTTCTCCTTGATTTCTCGAAGAACCACTTTCACTTTCTCCTCTCACTTTTACGACCGAATTTTGTTGTAAATTTTTTGCTTCTAGTACCGTAGGCTAGGGAAGTGAAGTATCGTTTATCTACCCCTTTGCTACCTTTGACACTGTCTGAAATAAAAGAACCCGAGGTTTTAGTGACGACTACCACTGAAGTCGGTACTTTAAATTTCTGAGAACGAGGAACCTTCTTTTCGATACTGTTTGGATCTGTCGTATAATTTTTCGTCTCTGTAATCGAACGACTGTTTCCTTACAGATCAATTTTAATACCAAAAAGGTCATCAGTACATGTCTACTCTCTCGACCTGGTATTTCTACCGACTCACGACTTCTTAACCACGAAAACTTGACACCACAACCTCTTCTGAGAACTCTCACGGAACCTAACGTTTCTCTAAGTTGGTCAGTTTGGATCTTCTTTAGTCAGGACTTATAAGTAACCTTCCTGACTACAACTTCGACCTCGAGATTAGAAGACCGGTGAACATTTCTCGGCTGAGTAACCTTTTCTGGGACTCCGACCCATCAAACTTCCGTCCTCCTCTTCCCCTGCTGTCTCCTACTCTACCCACCTACCGTAGTGACTGAGTTACTACTAGTTAGGGCATAAGAACGGACCCTTTAGGGAACCTGTCTCCTCAGACCACCTCAGTGTTTGTCAACCTGTACTAAACCACTGATTTGTTGTTGTGTTAATAATCGTTTATCGTTACAGAGTGTATAGGATTCCCGACCAAAAGTCCTTACCCTTTAGGACCCTTATGGTAGTCCCAAGAAAAACGTAAAAAAATTGTCGAAGTAACTCTATAGTAGGTGTACAATATGTTAAGTAAATAAATTTCGAATGCCAAGTTACCAAGTCAAGTCAAGTCAAGTCAAGTCAACGAGTCAGCACAGGATGAGAAACTCTGGGGTACTTAGCGTCGTGTGATCCGGAGGGACAAGTAGTAGTAGAGGACCTCAAGTGAGTCTGAGTACAGGTAGTTCAGACACTACGGTAGGTCGGTAAAGTAGGAGCCAGCAGGGGAAGAGGAGGACGGGGGTTAGGGAGGGTCGTAGTTTCAGAAAAGGTTACTCAGTTGAGAAGCGTACTCCACCGGTTTCATGACCTCACTCAAAGTCGAAATCGTAGTAAGGAAGGTTTCTTTAGGGTCCCAACTAGAGGAAGTCTTACCTGACCAACCTAGAGGAACGTCAGGTTCCCTGAGAGTTCTCAGAAGAGGTTGTGGTGTGAAGTTTTCGTAGTTAAGAAGTCGCGAGTCGAAAGAAGTGTCAGGTTGAGAGTGTAGGTATGTACTGGTGTCCTTTTTGGTATCGGAACTGATCTGCCTGGAATCAGCCGTTTCATTACAGAGACGAAAACTTATACGGTAGATCCAACCAGTATTGAAAAGAAGGTTCCTCATTCGCAGAAAATTAAAGTACCGACGATAGTGGTAGACGCCACTAAAACCTCGGGGGGTTTTATTTCAGACTGTGATAAAAGTGACAAAGGGGTAGATAAAGGGTACTTCACTACCCTGGCCTACGGTACTAGAAACAAAAGACTTACAACTCGAAATTCGGTTGAAAAAGTGAGAGGAGAAAGTGAAAGTAGTTCTCCGAAAAATCGAGGAGAAGTGAAAGACGGCATTCCCACCACGGTAGACGTATAGACTCCAACAACTATAAAGAGGTTCGATAGAACTAAGGTCGAACACAAAGAAGGTCAGGTCGCAAAGAGTACTACATGAGACGTATCTTCAATTTATTCGTCCCACTGTTATATGTCGGAACTACATGAGGAAAAGGATAAACCTTGGTCAAGATTGACAACGAAGGACTACCATAAATCATATAAATGTCTCAACACGTTGGTAGTATTGTAAGTTAAAATCTAAACTCTAAATCTAAAAATCTTAACTAAAAAATAGTAGAGGTTTTCTTCAGAAAATACAGACTATCTTCAGTGAGGAGTAAAAAGAAATTCCGGGGTGTCAAGTGTTATTGGAGACGAGACGAGAGACAGAGACATCGAAACGGACAAGACAGAAGAAAGTGAATGGTATTACTAAATTTTCAAGTAGGTACAATATCCTATATAGTCGTAAAATAAAGAAAAATAACGGTTCAAATATAAGTAAGAAGTCATCTACCTATAAACCCAACAAAAGTGAAACTCCGATAATACTTATGAACATTTGTTGAAAGGTACAACTACATACAAAAGTAAAGAGAACCTATATATTCGTCTTCACCTTAACCATCAAGTATGACCCGAAAAGTCCGAAGGGACCATCTAGTCTCCAATTTCACAGACGGACATTATGCCCTCTGGACCCAAACTAGGGACCCAACCCTTCTAGGGGACCTCTTCCTTCATCGTTGGGCGAGGTCCTAAGAACGGGTCTCTTAGGGTACCTGTCCCTTCGGACCACCCGATGTCAGGTACCCCAGTGTTTCTCAGCCTGTGCTGACTCGCTGAAGTGAATGAATGACCCGAAAAGACAATCGAGTCTGATATTTCTTAGACGGACGTTACGTCCTCTGTGTCGAAGCTAGGGACCCACCCCCTTCTAGAGGACGTCTTCCCTTACCGATGGGTAAGGTCATAAGAACGGACCTCTTAAGGTACCTGTCTCCTCGGACCATCCGATGTCAGGAACCTCAGGTACCCCAGAGTTTCTCAACCTGTACTGACTCACTGATCGTGAAAGTGAAGGTACCATTTAATTATAACACTCCTTAACAGTTTGATAAGGTGTCACCGACAACACCTGACTTATAAACACAGAGGAGGGAGGATTTGTTTAAGTTTACAATTTCGGGATTGAGAGTTATACTTACGGATCCTCCATAAACCTCCACCCTGGAAACCATCCATTAATCCAAATCTACTCCAGTACTCCCACCTGAGAGTCCTAGCTAATCACAGGAGTAATCTTCTCCTCCTTTCTGGACTCGAGGAAGAAAGAGACGGTACATTCCTGAATCTGTCTGTCATAGACAGACGTTCGGTTCTTCACCCAAGAGTTGTCTTTGGTTTGGACGGTCGTGGAATTAGAACCTGAAGGATTGGAGGTCTTTATTCACAGAAAGCAAATTCGGTGGGTGAGATGTCATAAAATAATATGTGAGACATCATAAAATAATATCGTCGGATTTGACTGATTCTGTCACAGACTTGGTAAAATGTAAGGGTGGTCGTTGTATATTCTTTTACAAGGTCAAAGAGGTGTAGGAACGGTTACTAGTAATAAAAAAGGAGAAAACTAATATCAGTAGGATCACCCACACTTCAAGATGGAAGAGCACCAAAACTAGTCGAAGACTACTGATTACCATAACTCATATAAAAGGACAGGAACAACAATAATAAGAGGAGAAATCTCTTTATTGAGAAATCTTTTTGTAGACGGACAAAAAGTTAACTCAACAGAAAAGTAACGACTCAAATACTATGTAAGACCTTTCTTAAGGGAATGGTCTATTTACCAAATGTTTATAAAAGATAGTAAGAGTGACAGAAAATAGGAAAAAAGTTACAGGAAACTTCGTGTTTTAAAAAATTACTTCAGGTTAAATAAATAAAAATAAAACAACAAACACGAAACTCATAGCAAAGATTTTTTAATAACGAATGGGGTTCAGGAGTTTCTAAATTAATATATAAAAAAAGATGAAAATAAAAAGGAGATGGAAATAACTCTATATTACTTGTATATTTGTACACATGAAATTCCACATGTTACATAACTAAAATGAAAGAATGCAGAATGTTTTATTAATGGTGGTATCGTAATCGATTGTGGAAGTAGAACAGTGTATTAATGGTACAAAAAAAACACGACTCTTGTAAATTCTTAATGAGAGAACCGACGAAAATTCATAAGAAGAGTATTTTAAGGTTCTTAAAATGTGAATGTAAATAAGATACTAAGTAAAACTCATTTAAAAATACACACCATATTCCCTCCTCAGATTAAAGAGAGAAAACATAATATATATATCTATAGGTAATTAAAAGTACAAACCGGTAGACGAAGTAATAGGACAAAGAAGTTTGATGAAAAAAACCATGTCCCAAGTGAACGATCTTTAAGTACTTTTGACTATGGAGGGTTCTAATTCACAACATCGGTGGACCTCTCTCCAATTTACGATGAACACCATAGTTACAGTTCAAACTCCTTTCCCTGAGACTGGGTTAAACCAGGTAGAGATGAAGGAACCTGAGTAACTGACATAGTTTTACTTAGTCGGTACCGATGGTTGTTGAGGGAGACTTGGTACCTCTAGAACTCCTTCGCTTCCTCGTGTACGTCTTTACACCGATCCCGACCTTTCTATAAGTAGTTCATAGGACGTGTATCACAAACAATTCTTTTGAAGGTCAGGAATTCGTCTACTTTCTCTTTCACTCTCAGTGAGAGTGAATTTTACTAGGACTTTTTCTATACTGTGGGTCACTTACCTTGACAATTCAGAGTGACACATTATTTCTTAGTAACTTGTGTATCGAGGTAATTTATGATTTTAACGAATGTGTCACCATTCTTAAATACGTTCAAAAGGTTTTTTAAAAATAACTTCATACCAACTGAATATAGTGTATTCAAAGTTCACATATCGTGTCGTTAAGTTAAACATAGATATACACACACACATATATATAAGAAAAAGTCTAAAAAAAGGTGATATCCAATAATGTATTAAAATCATAACGTATTAGAATCATAACAAGGGACGTGATATGTCATCCAGAACGACAACGACGACGACGACGATTCAGTGAAGTCAGTACAGACTGAGACACGCTGGGGTATCTACCGTCGGGTGGTCCGAGGCGGCTGGGACCCTAAGAGGTCCGTTCTTGTGACCTTACCCAACAGTAAAGGAAGAGGTTACGTACTTCCATTTTTCACTTTTACTTCAGCGAGTCAGCACAGAATAACCAATGAATAAAATATGTGTACTTTAATTTTCTACGAATGAGGAACCTTCTTTTAAATACTGGTTGGATCTATCGTATAAGTTTTCGTCTCTGTAATGAAACGGTTGTTTCCAGACAGATCAGTTCCGATACCAAAAAGGACACCAGTACATACCTACACTCTCAACCCGACACTTCTTTCGACTCGCGACTTCTTAACTACGAAAACTTGACACCACAACCTCTTCTGAGAACTCTCAGGGAACCTGACGTTCCTCTAGGTTGGTCAGACAAGATTTCCTCTAGTCGGGACCCACAAGAAACCTTCCTTACTACGATTTCGACTTTGAGGTTATGAAACCGGTGGAGTACGCTTCTCAACTGAGTAACCTTTTCTGGGACTACGACCCTCCCTAACCCCCGTCCTCCTTTTCCCTTACTGTCTCCTACTCTACTGACCTACCGTAGTGACTGAGCTACCTGCAACTCAAACTCACTTGAGACCCTCTACCAAAACCTGTCCCTCCGGACCGCACGACGCTAAATACCCCAGCGTTTCTCAGTCTGTACTGACTCACCGATTTGACTTGACTACAATTAAAGTCGGAGGATAAATAGGAAGGGGTGGAAATACCGTCAAAAATAGGAGTTTATTTTTCAAACTTCCGTTGGACGCCGTCACCCACCCACCCCTCTCCCGTAATTACGGTCTCAGTCAGGTGTAACCTCCAGATTGATACCGGAGACGATCAGGACACTAGGTCCAAGGAGTGATTGTTCTTAAAGACTACTGCGAATAGAATAGGAGTCTCCTGAAAACACTCCTACATTCATGGTTTACGTCCACTCTCGTACGATTTGTCACACTTCTGTCATATTACGTTCCATAATAATACCTACCTTTTCCCTTCCTTCGGTTCTTACCTTCTCTTCTATAGTCTTCATCCACAATCTTCTACTTGGTCATCAAGTCCTTCAATTTCGAGTTCCAGTCCCTCCTCCTTTTCTATCCTATCTTCGTAATTCGACGAAATTTATTGATATGATACACAGAACCTAAAATTTTCCTACTTTGGTAATACATTATCACGGAGATACACCGATTTTATAAAGACGATACACATCCCGTCTAAAGAGTGGTAACCGTGCTAACCGGGTCTATTAAGAGACGACACACCCCACAGGACACGTACCCTTTTACAAATCATCGTAACGACCCGAGATGGATGACACGACGTGAATTAAGGAGTCAGAGGAGGCTGAGACGTTGGGGTACCTGTCATCGGGTGGTCCGAGGAGACAGGCACCCCTAAGAGGTCCGTTCTTACGACCTCACACAACGGTGCGGGAGGAGAAGGGTTGGGTCCTTAGTTTGACCTTAGAGGACGTAACGTCCATCTAAGAAATAGTCGACTCGATGGTCCCTTCGGACGACATGGATGTTCCATCTGGATATCAGAGGTCTTAACACTACAAAACCGGGGTGGGACGGAACCAACTCTTGATGACCACTTCCCATTCCTACCCTCCCTATTAACGTCGAACCGTGACTACACGTTTTAGGGTGAGGTCCGTCAAGGATCGACCTGTCCCGTAGGGTTCCCAGACGTAGTAACTACCGGAAGTCCCAATAAACACTAACTAACGTAGAGAACGGATCCACCCATGAACCGGTGAGTAAGGAGAGTAAGTTAAGGTAAACCCGACCCAGAATGATTAAAGGGTCTACCCAATCGTTAAAACCGAAGACGAAATGAAGGTATGGAGAGGAGAGTGGTACATGGTGACGTAGTCGATGTTGTTTGACGACTCAGAAGGGACCTCTATGTTACGGGTCTATACTGAGACGTAAATATTTTGCCAGAAGAACGTAGATCCTTACCAAAAGGGATAAAGAGACGGATCATTTGACCATTTTCAGAGAAAAATTCTGGATCGAATATAAAGTAAAGGAGACCCTGAGAAAAGGACTGTTGTAATCCGTCTTAACCACTGAGAAAAGAGACATTCGTGAGCCAATTTACAAAAATAACGTCTGGAAAGACATGACTTAAATTTACCCAACGAAAACAAACGAAGAGAATGGATATTACCCCGAAGGGACCACCGAGTCTACCATTTCTTAGACGACGTTACGTCCTCTTGACCCAAGTTAGGAACCCAACCCTTCTAGGGGACCTCTTCCCCTACCTATGGGTGAGGTCATAAGACCGGACCTCTTAAGGTACCTACCTCCGATGTCAGGTACCCCAGTGTTTTTCAACCTGTGTTGACTCGTTGATTGTGAAAGTGTGTATTGTCTAACCTAAGGACCTCTTATCCCTAACAGACGAAGGGAACGGTACGGGAGTCGAAGATAGTGGAACGAACCTCGTACGACGACGACGACGATTTAGCGAAGTCAGTACATACTGAGACACGCCGGGGTATCTACCGTCGGGTGATCCAAGGAGACAGGGACTCTAAGAGGTCCGTTCTTATGACCTTACCCAACGGTAAAGGAAGAGGTTACGTACTTTCACTTTTCACTTTCACTTCAACGAGTCAGCACGGACTGAGAATCGTCAGGGTACCTGACGTCGGATGGTCCGAGGAGCCAGGTACCCTAAAAGGTCCGTTCTCATGACCTCACCCAACGGTAACGGAAGAAGTTGGCCTCGTAGTCAAGTCAAGTCAAGTCAGCGAGTCAGCACATGCTGAGAAACGCTGGGGTACTTAGCGTCGTGCGGTCCGGAGGGACAGGTAGTGGTTGAGGGGCCTCAAGTGAGTCTGAGTGCAGGTAGCTCAGTCACTACGGTAGGTCGGTAGAGTAGGAGACAGCAGGGGAAGAGGAGGACGGGGGTTAGGGAGGGTCGTAGTCTCAGAAAAGGTCACTCAGTTGAGAAGCGTACTCCACCGGTTTCATAACCTCAAAGTCGAAATCGTAGTAAGGAAGGTTTCTTTAGGGTCCCGACTAGAGGAACTCTTACCTGACCAACCTAGAGGAACGTCAGGTTCCCTGAGAGTTCTCAGAAGAGGTTGTGGTGTCAAGTCTTCGTAGTTAAGTATCTTCCACGAATTATGACTGGTTACAGACTTCCTAATTTCTTCATTGATCACATTTCCATCGAGGTGACTTCGTGAGTATCGTGTTGACCTACTAGTCAAACCTATTGGTCAGATGACTAAAGCCAAAGGGTTGTTGACTACTTCAAGAAACCAATCCTTATAACTTTTGGTCCTTTTCCTCGATTCAACTCGTCATAGTGTATTTGGATACCGACTCATGTATTGTTAGATGGAGGATTAATTAAATCTGGACGTATATCTATTAATGTTATCCGTCTCGCGTCCAATCTAGAACAAATTAGTGAGTAGGGATGACCCCTAGTGTCACGGACCGCCGGTGCAGAGCCATCCCAATCACCACACCCTGATTCGGGGTGGGAGGCGCGGACTAAGTACAACAACAGACAAGGCCCTAGAGCACGTCGAGGCGTAAAAGAGTCACGGTTCAGAAACAGTGTCTTGCAAAACACGAAGAGACTGAGGACGACAAAGACAACGGGACCGACGAGACTTGGAGACGTCAAGGGAGAACGTAGTGCAACGTGGGTTCTCTTCCCGACTTCAGCCGAAAGGACTCAGTCTTAAGGCGACGGCCACACGACGGAAGGACTGGGACGATCGACGGAAGAGTGGACAGACCGGAGTCTGACTGGTAGGAAACAGAGAAACGACAGATCCTGAGGGTGCGGACACGACACAGGGAGGGTAACATGAGTCCAGTCCCGACATACAGACGACCTAACAAAAGAGTCATGAAAACCCTCCCCAACAAATAAGGGCACCAAAGACCACCCTGCTTTATGGAAGTCCCGGTTCAGAAATCCTTTTTGTGAAGAATCTAGAGGAAGAAGACCAAAAAACGACGGTACGAGTAAATTAGGAGAAAACGACATAGATCTACCATCCTTAATAACACAGAGAACGTACGGAGGTGAACCAGTCAAAGCCTACTTCTAGAAACCAAATTCGTGTCTTCTAATACATACCATACGATGGTCCACCCCCTTTTTTTCTCTTTGTGTTGGGGGATGTCATGTGACCCAAACGTTTTTCGAGTAAACCCAAAAAGGTATTGTAGAATCCCTTGTTGGGCTTACTTGAAAAACCGGTTAGGTTATGTGTCTCTTAAAACCTTCTCCTGCTCGTCCGGTGATCTATCACCCCCTCTGTTCCCTACCCTCCTTCTAAAATTACATAGAGTAAAATGTTGAACACCGAAATCTTTGTCCTTGACATATAGATCTACTTATCAAGTGTCTTTTCATCAAATATTTCTATACTTTTCTATACGTTTGAATGGACAATGTTTTCTTCACAATAATTTAATTGATCTCCGGTAATTATTAACCTCCGGTTAAAAACGTATAAGTAAACCGTTTTTAGTTTTGTGTTTCATTATGTCTTATAATCATATTCAACTCTTCGTCTCAAGAGTGTGTGACAACCACACTGCATTTACCTAAGTTACACAATCTCTAGACATTAATAGTGGCACGGGATACTGTCTCGTCACGGAGAACGTCTTCGAAGAAAAGTCAGTGATTCAAACACAGACTGAGAAACCCTAGGGCACCTGACGAAGTCCGGTCCGACGGGCAGGAAGTGACAGAGAGTCTCTAAAGACTAAGTACAGGTAAGTCAACCACTACGATAAATTGATAGGATAGGAGACGACAGGGAAAGAGGTAAACGGAAGTTAGACGTCTTCGAATGGATGTGTATAAACGTATACCGTCACGTTTTAAATATATATATATATATATATATGTGTGTGTGTATATATATTTTACCACAAGTAAAGTTTTAATTTTACTAAATATAACTGTTCACTGACCTTCGTTAGATTTAGAGACAGTTATTACTGACCCATTTCTTTAACACCAGACAGATATGTTCATATTATAACGGTGATCTTTCTTGTACTATATAAATATACACGAATATACCTTAGTAGAGGTTCTACATATCAAGTTACTCTTTCCATAGTACGTTTTGTCATGTTTATGTCATAAAAGAGAAAAAATACCATACTAAAGGGACATCTTGTAGATAGAGAGGTAGTAAGAGATAAGGAGGTAAAAAGACAAGAGGACAGAGAGAGTAAATACAAGAGAGAGACAGTAGGTAGGATAGATAGTAGAAAGATAAATAGTATATAGACAGAAGGAAAGAAAGAGGGAAGGAAGAGAGAGAGAGAGAAGGAAAAGAGAGAGGGAGAAGGGAGGAAAAAAGTAAGGAAGGAGGGAGCGAGGAAAGGAAGGAAGGAAGAAAGGAGGGAACGGAGAAAGGAAGGGAGTGAGAAAAAGAAAAAAAATTAGACAAATATATATCTTTTTGAAACCCTTCCATATACCCTCTACAAGGGACACCAACAGAGATCACTCTCTCTAAAGTAAAAGTAGTATAAAGGAAATAACATGTCGAACTTAACACATAGCTTTCGTATACATCGATAAAATTGTAACAATAATACTTCATTTAATAGTTAAGGTGGACATGATAAAAGAATAGAGTCGTCTTCAACGTGTTTAGTCATTTTCGTGTCGAGTCACAACATAGGGTTTCAGTCGTCGTCAAAAAGGGGTGAGTCCCTTTTTGATCTTGGGACGATCGTGAGATCTTCAGTTAATGATGGGAAGAGAGGAGGTTCTTTATTCACTCTAGAACTGATTATGTTATTGCTGAAAAGACGAGAAGAACATAAGTAATTTTAATGCAAAACGTACGTAAAACGTGAAATATATCTTCCTAAGTATATCATGTATGAGCACACACTAAAAACAACGATTTAAGTAGTCACTACGAGGTGTATCGATATTAAACAAGTAAAAGTAGTGACGTGTCGGTCCTTTGATTTTCTGTTAACGAGGAACCCTCTTTTCAATATCGTTTGGATCCGTCGTATAATTTTTCGTCTTTGTAGTGAAACGACGATTTCCAGGTATACCAGTTTCGATACCAAAAGGTCATCAGTACCTGTCTACACTCTCGACCTGGTATTTCTTCCGACTCGTGACTTTTTGACCACGAAAGTTTAACAGTCAAATCCAGAAGACGAGTAAACCCAAAACAGAAAATTTTCTTTTAAAAAAGACTCAAGACAGTTGAGGACAAAGTGTACTAGTACAAAAATACAAGAAAAACAAAACTTTTAAAGGGTAATATTGACTTTTTATGTATATAGGAGAACGAATTTCTATAAATAAAATCAATCCCCATAACATAAAACACCAACAAAGTACCACTCTTAAAAGTAGTCAACTTTATAAACTAAGAATAAAAGACAAAAGAACATAATAATCGAACATACCTACAATAAACGACAAAAGGAAAGGAAAACTTTACGGAATAAAAAAAAGAGACCTGTTTACTATCATCTTTCTATACTATCCAAACCCACCGAATTAACTAAATAATCATGTTCTTGTGGGAAAAGAAATCGTATTATTACACGTTAAATTTTCCTACTACCAAGGGAAAAGAAACCCCCGTCCCTTTCTTCAACCATATATAAAACTTAAACACTAAAAAAGAAAACATTCAGGAATTAAAAGTGACGAATATTAGGGAGGAAAGAGTACTGGTGGTTCATGATGGTCACGAAGGTTTAGTCGGAGGAGACGATAGAAGGAAATTAACAGGTAGACAGTCTCTTTAGACGATCCGGAATCTACATATAAATTATAAAGAGGTAAGGGTCAACTCGAGTAAAAAGCCTCCCCCCACCATTATGGAAAATTAAGAATCAGTAGTAAAAATTGTGGTCCTACGTGAAAGGACAAAGTAAATGAAGAAGTCCGAAAGACGCTACGACGAGGTCGTACACGTTACCTCGACCGAGACGACCAAAACGTCACAAACAAAAGAATAAGTGTCCCTTAAAACACAAACATCATAAGAAACAAAGAATCAGTACAAGATCCTTATCCACCGAATTAAACGAAAGAAACAACTAAAAACATCAAAAACTTCATAAAAAATTTTCTCTAAGTCTCAATCTACAAACTACAATAGGATCAAGGAACTCTAGTCAGAGAAAGGAAATGTTGGAGTTTCCATATAAAGGCAACAAAAGGTCTATCATAACACAGACAAATCTTTGCTCTACAACTCCACAGTGATGGCTGTACAGAGAAAGGAACTACTAAATTTTTGAAAGAGAAAAGAAATCAAAAATCGTGAAAATGACACTACCCGGATCCTAAAGTAGAACGGACACCAAGTATCGAGAAATACTTAGATACTGAATTTCATAAAGAAGTCAAAGTTTTATAAAAGTTAGTAATAGAAAGTTTTATAAGTAAAGTTGGGTGAAATAAATGAGAGGATAAAACCTTTAGTTTAATGTACATAAAATCAGAGGAAGAGACAAGAAATATGAAGAGAGAGAGAAAAAGAGAAGGAAGACCTAGAAAAGAGAAAGAGTGGTTTAAAATCAAATGACAAAGAGAGAAGATCATACATACACGATATTAGGAAAAATAACTCAAAAATTAAAGTCAATAACATAAAAATTAAACATTTTGAATGTAAAATTTTTGGCGAAGGTTGAGAAACCGATTTAAAAAGTTTTAATAGAAAAGATCCTACTATTTGGAGAACGGTCTTTACTCCACGAAGGATCCTGTACCTTGAAGTTATGATTTTGTTTGGGATAGTCGATGGATATAGACGTGAAATAGAAGACTTTTACCACTTTTCACCCTTCACAGTCAGTACAGGTTAAGAAACCCTGGGACACCTGACATCGGGTGGTCCGAGGAGACAGGTGATTTAAGAGGTCCGTTCTTATGAACCTACCCATCGGTAAGGGAAGAGATCCCTTAGAAGGGGTGGGTCCCTAGCTTGGACACAGGGGACGTAACGGTCGTCTAAGAAATGATAGACTCAGTGGTCTCTTCGGGTTTTGTATCATTCCTTGTGATAAATTTTTAGACTAAACATATGGACGTTGTAGACAGGGTAGTAGATAGAAAAGAAGACGACAAAAAGTGAATACCATAGAGTCCAGGAACATACGGACCAATGAAAATTGAACCAGTCCATTATATAAAAATTTCATCAAAGATTTCGAACAACAACCAACGTAAAGGACAAATAGGGGATGATAAGTCGAACACTTTCCCTGTAAAGGAACTCCATTTTCTCCGTCTAACACTACCATCAAATGAGACCCATTATGAACATAGGACACGATTCCTTCCACTACTCAGTCGTTTCTGACTCACTTGTTTTCAATTAGGTCATTAATCTTGTACAACCTCTTCGAAACGGAAAGCCGGTCTCGAACTCGTCGTCAGGTCTGAACCCATTCTAATCCTATTACCTACAGGGAACTCCGTGTCAGTACCTAAAGGTTTTATACGTTCTTTAAGAGAGGAAGGAGTCTCCTCAAGAAAGACATTAGAAGGATACGAGAGAAACGTCTTCCTTGTCTCCACGCAAAGTATACCGACTACTGTGAAGTTTCCTCAAACAAATCTGAACCTTCTTACACCGTAAACAAAAACATTGGAGGACCTAAGATGAATACTCAATCTCTCGACCCTTCGCGGATAACAAAAGTCCGAAAGACATTCTTTGGTGACGTAGAACATTCGTTTTTAGAAGGGAACGGTATAGTTAGGTGACCCCGCGTGCTATTAGAAAAGGTAAATATGTCCATAAACCTCCGGTTGGTAGGGTTAGTTAACCTAAAAAAAAAATTCAAACAAAGAAAACAGTTATAGGACGGGTCTAAAGATAACAACCCACAGAATTAATTTATTTTTAAACCAAACTTCAGGGAAAGAATTACTAGAGACCAAAACAAAATACAAACCAAATCAAAGTAGAGAGGAGAAGGGAGACGACAAATTTTAATTCAAATAAATTTACGTTTCTTACGTGACAAATAAGTTGGTTTACCATAGAAAGACACCTTTTCCTTTTTTTTTTCAGGTCTGATCAAAGTAACGATGAGATGACAGAGTCGAATTATTGAGTCACCAAACAAAAAAGAGAAAACACACGTAAAAATGAAGGTCGACACGACGTGTGTATTTTGACGAGACACCACTCTGAGAAACCATTTGATATGACGAATTTACAAGTAACTTGTTTGTTACCGAGTAGTAAGAAGGTTAGAATTACTTTATTATAATGTTACTGAAGAAATTTTTTTTGGAACCTGTTGACTAAAAGACAAGTGTATTTTAAAGAGGACTCACGTACAAATATTCTCAAAACAAAAAGAACTCACACTTTCTTACATTTGTCACACCTCTTTTATAAAAGAAACTAACATAATGGACGTAATACTATAAAAAGTAAAGTAAAGTTTCAGACGTACATCTTTGAAAATGTTTAGAGTCCACAGGATACCGGGGAACGATAAGACGTAATATAATAACGATTACAGTGGTTCTTCTCTTTTGGATGAGAAAGAAAAAAGAGAGGAACTTTACTCATTGGAAAGACCTAAGACGACCCTATTAAACTCCTCATCACTCTTATTTCTCGTTCTTAATAAGTTACAGTCAGATCACTAAATGAGACGAGTCATAAAAAAGGTATTTTAATTGTTTTATCCTTTATAAAACACCCTCTAGATATCCTACTAAAAATCTTCCGAGTCGAAGATTTCTAATACCTGTAAAAAATTTATCAGCTTGAAACGTATTATTGTGTAGTATACGGTAAACAATGGAGTGATACGAATCTGAATGGAAATAAAGACCGGAGACAGTGAAGAACCTCCTTTTATTAAGTTCATTGTATATTTTGCTAAGAAGGAAAAATTTTGTTTTATATCTGAAACTAAAAAAATCTCCTGTAAACCCAAATATCGTTTTAACTTACCTCCCATTTCTCTAAAACGTAAATAAGGGTCAGTTTAGGACTTTCTACTACGACAGTTTCACGATTTGAGTTATACGGTCGTTTAAACCTTTTGAGTCGTCACCGGTGTCCTGACCTTTTCCAGTCAAAAGTAAGGTTAGGGTTTCTTTCCGTTACGGTTTCTTACGAGTTTGATGGCGTGTTGACGTGAATAGAGTGTGCGATCATTTCACTACGAATTTTAAGAGGTTCGGTCCGAAGTCGTTATGCACTTGGCACTTGAATGTCTACAAGTTCGACCAAAATCTTTTCCGTCTCCTTGGTCTCTAGTTTAACGGTTGTGGGTGACCTAGTACCTTTTTCGTTCTCTCAAGGTCTTTTTGTAGTTAAAGACGAAATAACTGATACGGTTTCGGAAACTGACACACCTAGGGTTATTTGACACCTTTTAAGACTTTCTCTACCCTTATAGTCTGGTGGACTGGACGGAGAACTCTTTGGATATACGTCCAGTCCTTCGTTGTCAATCTTGACCTGTACCTTGTTGTCTGACCAAGGTTTATCCTTTTTCTCATACAGTTTCGACATATGACAGGGGGACGAATAAATTGAATATACGTCTCATATAGTACTCTTTGCGACCCGATCTTCTCCTCCGACCTTAGTTCTAACGACCCTCTTTATAGTTATTGGAGTCTATACGTCTACTATGGTGGGAATACCGTCTTTTACTTCTCCTTGATTTTTCGGACAACTACTTTCACTTTCTCCTCTCACTTTTTCAATCGAATTTCGAGTTGTAAGTCTTTTGCTTCTATTACCGTAGACCAGGGTACTGAAGTACCCTTTATCTACCCTTTTGCCACCTTTGTCACCGACTGAAATAAAACCCCCAGAGGTTTTAGTGACGTCTACCACTAACGTCGGTTCTTTAATTTTCTGCGAATGAGAAACCTTCCTTTAAATACTGGTTGGATCTATCGTATAAGTTTTCGTCTCTGTAATGAAACAGTTGTTTACAGGCAGATCAGTTCCGATACCACAAAGGTCATCAGTACATACCTACACTCTAAACCTGACACTTCTTTCGACTCGTGGCTTCTTAACTACGAAAACTTCACACCACAACCTCTTCTGAGAACTCTCAGGGAACCTGACGTTCCTCTAGGTTGGTCAGGTAGGACTTCCTCTAGTCAGAACCCACAAGGGACCTTCCTGACTACAACTTCAACTTTAAGGTTATGAAACCGGTGGATGACACTTCTCGACTGAGTAAACTTTTCTGGGACTACGACCCTTTCTAACTCCCGTCCGCCTCTTCCCCTGCTGTCTCGTACTCTACCAAACTACGGTAGTGGCTGAGTTACCTGTTCCCAAACCCACTTGACGTCCTCACCGACTACCTGTCCCTCCGGACCGGACGACGTCAAGTACCCCAACGTTTCTCGACCTGTGTTGCCTCGTTGACTTGACTTGGCTTGGTCACGGGTGTGTATGTATCTGACGGGAAAATTGTTATAGGGGTTGGTCTCAGTTGTCAACAATTTTGACAACTCAGGTATTAAATGTAATCCAAATGAGAACTACACGTAAAATACCCAAACCTTTTTACATATTGCTGTATATAGGTAGTAATATTACAGTACGTCTAATTAAGGTGATTGGATTCTTAAAAGACACGAGACGGAAAAGTAGGAAGGGAGGAGTGATTGGGGACCGTTGGTGACTAGAAAAAATAACAAAGGTATCAAAAGGGAAAAGGTCTTGCAGTATTTTCAACCTTGGTACATCGGAGAAGTTTAACCGGAGAAAGTGACTCGTCATACGTAAATTCAAACGAGGTACAGGAAAGTACTAGAAACAATTTCCAATTAACTGATATAATTATAAATACCCTAAGATTCAAAAGAAAGACAAGATAACTAAATCGACAGAAAAAAAAAAAAAAAAAANNNNAAAAAAAAAAAAAAAAAACGACTGTAGTGTGATAGAACCAATGACATCGAAATGTCATTCAAAACTTCGACCCTCCACAGTCCTGAAATAAAATGTTATAACACAACCGACGAAAGCAAGAATACGGAGAGGAGTATTTGGTGTCAAAAAGGTATAGGTCATGCATTGAACGACTCTAAAACTAAACATCACGTAGTTTAGATGTGTAGTACAACCTTTTTTGACGGTAGAACTGTTATAACTCAGAAGAATAGGTACTAGTACCCTATAGATAAATAAATCAAGAAAATAATAACACAAGTAGACTCAAAACGTCAAAAAGACCATATCTAGAATATGTATAAAAAAGTCCAAATATTTATTCATACAATAAAACCTCCCACGAATATATTTAGCATAACAAAAATTAAAGTTTAGGGTCAACTAGTAACGACAATTTATCTTTTCGTTAACTGAAAATATATAATTGAAACACAGGACGTTGGATCGATATTAGTGAATAATGGAGGTCTGAAAAAAAAATTAGTTAGTTTGGATGTAGAGGACGTAAAGGACATAACAGTCCACTTAAGAAATGGTGACACGGTGAACTCTCGGGGAGATAAGAATATATGAGTTTCAAAATATTACCGATCAGTAGTAGGAAATGAAAATTACTACCAAAATAATACCATATTAAGAGTATGGTATTTTAAATAGGTAAATTTGAAGTGTTAAGTTACAAAAATCATGTAAGTGTCTGAACACGTGTTAATTTAAAACCTTACAAAGTAGTGAGGGGAAGTGGGGGGTAAGGAAGAAGGAAGATCGAGATCCGTTAGTGATTAGAAGAATAACAGAGGTACCTAAACGGATAAGACCTGTAAAGTACATTTATATAAGTACATTATACACTACAAACACAGACTGAAGAAAATGAACCTTATTGAAAAAGTTCGAAATAGGTATAACATTGTATATAGTCAATAAGTAAATAAAAATAACGATTAGTTATATAAAAATATACCAATATGGTGAAAAACAAGTCGGTAGGTAACAACTACTTATAAAACCAAGAACATTGATACGTGTCACGACAACATGTTAATACATATTTAAAGAGACACCTGTATAAAGTAAATTAAAACCACATGTAGATTTTTACCTTAAAGATCTAGTATCACATTGATACAAATAAATAAATAAAAAAACTCCTTGACTGTTTAACAAAAGGTCTCACCAAAGTGGTAAAATCGAAGGATGGTTGTTACATATCCCCAAGGATAAAGAGATGTAGGAACAGTCGAAAACAACAACGAGCAAAAAAAAAAAAAACCAGATATAAAAACTATTGTCGGTAGGATCACCCACACATCTTCATAGAGTAATACCGAACTAAACATAAAGGTATATTGATTATTACGACTTAAAGAAAACCCCAAAGTCACGATAAACATATAGGCAAATCCTCTTTACACAGAAATTTATGAAACATATAAAATTCTAACATAATGAAAGAAAAGAAGGAAATGAAAATGGATTTAAAAGGAAAAACTTTTCAAAACACTCTACCGACGAACTAGATCGTAAGATCTTCCTACTTCATGTAAGAACAACTGGCAGAGATACTAAAAGAAATATGGTTGATAAAGTGTTATGAAAATCAGACAGAATCATTTTGTTATATCGATTTGCAAAAAAGTAAAATTAACGTAAAAGTACCTGAAAGAGACTAAAATACTTCGACAAGAACTCCATATGTCTATGTGTAACATCTACTGAAGAATAACAGCACATGTTTCCTTTATAAAGAAAAAGGACTCCTATAAGAGACTTACTCAGTCGATACTCCGAAGTTCAGAAATCTCTTCACAGAATATACTTGAAACACAGGAAGGAGATGGTATTAACTATGGAGGGTATGTTAGTTAATCCAAAATGTGTAGAAAGTGCGTTCGTCTTACCTCTCTTTCTTCGACTCTTAAACATTGTTGTTCCTCCGGACTAACTCTTCCGACTAAGACAATGAATGTCAAAACTCTGGACACCGTTCAATGAATTAGAGAATTATTCATATTAACTCTATTAGTATTGAGGGAGAATTATAATAACACTCCTAATTCGACTATTACTGACTTTTTGTCGAAGGTTTCACTGATTCGGTATTAATGAGTTGTTTATAATTCATAAAAGGATAACAGTTGTACCTTAAGAATAATCGAAAGTAAGAATTAACAACGAAAACACACGATAGTACGTTAAAGTAGAAGAGTTGTAAAATTCAGGTAAAAATCTGGATTTCCAGATTGTGAAGAAAATCTTACACGATACCAGACTTACAAACACAAAGGAGGTCTAAATATATATTTTAGGATTAAGATGGGAGTTTCTACAACCATAATTCTCTACCCCGGAAAGTCTCCACGAATTCAGTACTCTCGTCTTGGAAGTACTTACCCTAATTACGGAAGTATTTTCTCCGAAACTTCTGTAGGGATCGAAGAAACTGTCGTACTCGTATGTTGTTCTTCTAGAGTCGATACTTCGTCTTTCTCCCGGAAGTACTTTTGCTCTGGAGCGGACGTTGAACTAGAACCTGAGATCTTGACAATCTTTATTTAAAAACATAAAAACACTTCATAGAGTCAAGTCAAGTCAAGTCAACGAGTCAGTACAGACTGAGAAACACTGTGGTACCTGACGTCGGAAGGTCCGAAGGGACAGGTAGTGATAGTGGACCTCAAATGAGTTTGAGTACAGATAACTCTACCACTACGGTGGGTTAGTAGAATAGAAGACAGGAGGGGAAGAGGAGGATGGGAGTTAGAAAGGGTCGTAGTTTCAGTAAAGTTTACTCAGTCAAGAAGTGTAGTCCACCGGTTTCATTACCTCAAAGTCGAAGTTTTAGTAAGGAAGATTCCTTGTGGGTCCTGACTAGAAGAAATCCCACCTGACCAACCTAGAGGAACGTCAGGTTCCCTGAGAGTTCTCAGAAGAGGTTGTGGTGTCAAGTTTTCGTAGTTAAGAAGCCACGAGTCGAAAGAAATATCAGGTTAAGAGTGTAGGTATGTACTGATCACCTTTTTTGTTCTACCTGGAAACAACCGTTTCATTACAGAGACGAAATTTATACGATAGATCCAACCAATATTGAAAGGAAGGTTCATCATTCGCAGCAAATAGTGACAAAGGTGACAAAGGAGTAGATGAAGGGTACTTCACTACCCTGGTCTACGGTACTAGAATCAAAGACTTACAACTCGAAATTCGGTTGAAAAAGTGAGAGGAGAAAGTAAAAGTAGTTCTCCGGGAAATCAAGGAGATGTGGAAGACGGTGTTCTCACCACAGTAGACGTATAGACTCCAATAACTATAAAGAGGACCGTTAGAACTAAGGTCGAACACGAAGAAGGTCGGGTCGCAAAGAGTACTACATGAGACGTCTCTTCAATTTATTCGTCCCACTGTCATATGACGGAACTACATGAGGAAAGGGTTAAACCTTGGTCACACAAAAAGGTACAGGTTAATCTTGACAACAAAGGACTGAACGTATGTCTAAAGAGTCCTCCGTCCAGTTCACCAGACCATAAGGGTAGAGAAAGTCTTAAAAGGTGTAAAAAACACTAGGTGTGTCACTTTCCCAAACCGTATCAGTTATTTGGTCTTCATCTACAAAAAGACCTTGAGAACGAAAAAACTATTAGGTTGTCTTCAACCGTTAAACTAGAGACCAAGGAGACGGAAAAGATTCAGGTCAAACTTGAAGACCTTCAAGTACCAAGTACATAACAACTTCGGACCGAACCCCTTAAAACTCGTAATAAACGGTCCACACTCTACTCACGTTAACACGTCATCAAACTCATAAGAAACCGTAACGAAAAGAAACCCTAACCTTACTTTTGACTGGAAAAGGTCAGGACACCGGTACGACTCAAAAGGTTTAAACGACCGTATAACTCACGTCGTGAAATTGTCGTAGTAGAAAATTCTAAACTTTATCGAGTTGACCTTAAGGTAGTGGAGGTGATCGAAACAAGTATCAATACGAAGGATTCCGGGTGAACTGAATCGTGAGGTCCTACAGACCGAGATCCATTCACTGGTATGGTAACACTAATAGACCCAGTACTTCTAGAAAAAACATATCAAGAAATACATAAGAACGGTGGAGAAGAATTAGAGAAGACGAAGACAATCCAGGTATGTTAAAGACAGGAAATAGCTCGGGTAGAAACGTACTTTAAAAGGGAACCATAGAAATTAAGAGAACTTCTCTAGAGATCAGAAAGGGTAAGATAACAAAAGGAGATAAAGAAACATGACTAGCGACTCCTTCCGAAAGAATAGAGAGGAAAGACAAGAAACCTTGAGACGTAAGTTTACCCATATCGAAAGGAAAAGAGGAACCGGAAAGTGAAGAGAAGAAAAGTGTCGATAAACGTTCCGGAGGAGTCTGTTGATAAAACAGAAAAACGTAAAGAAAAAGAACCCCTACTAAAAGTAGGAACGGAGGACATGTTTCAGTGCTTGGAGGTAGGTATCAAGAAATCCCTGAGACAGATAGTCTAGATTAGGGAACTTAGACAAAGAGTAAAGGTGATATTAACATACCCCAAACTATATGTGGTATGGACCCACCAGATCACCAAAAGGGATGAAAGAAGTTAAATTCAGACTTAAACAGTTATTCCTCAAGTACTAGACTCGGTGTCAGTCGAAGACCAGAATAAAAACGACTGACATATCTCGAAGAGGTAGAAAACGACTTTTCTTACAGTAGTTAGACTAAAGTCATAACTGGTAGACCACCACAGGTACACATCTCAGAAGAGAACACAACAACCTTCTCCCACAAACGACACTGGTCACGTAAGAGAAACGTTTTGAGACCTTCGGACACGGGACGCAGATCAAACATTATAAAGTATCTTCGGGTTTTCCCGGTTCCGTTCTGTAATATTTTGAACGTTAATTAAATTAGGATCATAACTAAGGGGTCGGTGTGGACACGTAAGGGAAGATAAAACTCTTCACCAAAAACGGTGACATGACATGACTATCGTTTCACTTTCACAATCAAGGAGTCAACACAGGTTGAAAAACACTGGGGTACCTGACATAGGGCGGTCCGAGGAGACAGGTAAATTAAGAGGTCCGTTATTATGATCCACCCATCGGTAAGGGAAGAGGACCCTAGAAGGGTCGGGTCCCTAACTTGGGTCCAAAGGACGTAACTTCCGTCTCAGAAATGGTAGACTCCTTAGTCCTTTCGGTTTCATCAGGAACGGTTACTTACCAACCTATAATTTTTACTAGAAGACCTTATAACGAAGTCATAGGATTGAAGAATTAATAATCAACTCAACTTAAGTTAAACAAAAACCTCTATAATAAAGTCTCTGAAATCTGTAATAAAGGTCAAAACTGACTTATCTCAAGTGAAACTTTAAAGAAAAGTAAAGTGAAGTCCGAATCAAGATGAGAAAGAATCTAGAGGTCAGAAAAGAAAGAAAAATCTAGGGGCCAAGTAAAAGGATGTCGTGTGGGAATCATTGTGAAAGTCTTATACACGTATCTTGGATTGTCAACACGACCAGTACCTTAAAATACAATGTTTTAGTATAGGAAGGGTTAAACTTGGTAATAAGAGAAAGGTAGATAGTAAGAGCATTCCTGAGATGATAAGACAAATGACAAGTAAACATTTATTTACGAATATCAGGAGAAGGAAGACTTCTAAAATCCTATGAAAAAGTAGGCATGACAAGATTCTACACGTATTCTCACCGTAGACGAAAGTCAAACTTCTGACGGTAGAAAGAATTCGGAACCTTCTAGAGGAGGAGGAGGAAAAATAAAGGAGGTAAGTCCAAAGGTAAAAGGGTCTTCAGAGCAATTTATCCACAGTGCGAAACTCAAACAAGGACTACAAAAGAATTGAAAGGAAAACATAAAAGATAAAGACTACAAAGACAAGATCAAAGTTCTATAAAGGTAAACTTAATTTTTCGCACACGTAAAAAAAAATTTCCTCTCTAGTATAAAAGTAAAGGTGTGTAAAAAAGGAACAAGAGACTACCAGTAAAAAATTTTATTACATTTTTTAAAATCACTAGAAGTTTTTCAAACTCCGATAATCACTGTACAAAACTTTTCAAAAGGAGAATAGAAACCTATTATTTATAGACAAAGAGAGTCCCAGTCAATAACGTGGACTAATGGACAGAAAAATAAAACATGAAATAACGGGAGTTTATAGACCACGAGAACTAACAGGCAAGTGTGGATACTTCTTTCACACATCTACAAAAAAGGGTTGACGGTAGAGGGAAGTCATGGTTGAAGGTCAAGACACAAACACCCGTCCCGATTAGAAATCTAAAGTAAGTCCCCGTCGACAACGGTTGGTCCCTACTAAAACAGGAGGGTTTTATAAACCGTTACAGACTCCTGTAAAAACCAAAAGAGTTTATCCCAATGATGATACAACGAGCCCATCTCTCGTCCCTATGATGATTTGTAGGATATCACGTTTTTGTCAGGGGAGTTTCTTCATAGGTCGAATTTAATAATTGTCAATGACAACTCCTTGGGACAAGATCCCACATTTCCGCCTTTATATCCGTCTGAATAGCAAGAGAACCACGGTTTATGTCTCGTGGAAAGAAAACTCCACGGTTATAAACCTCACCGAGTCACCCATTCCTTAGACGGACGGTTACGTTCTCTGAACCCTCTGCGTTCAAACTAGGGACCCATTCCTTCAAGGGGACCTCCTCCCGTACCGTTGGGTGAGGATAAGAACGAACCTTTTAGGGTACCTATCTCCTGGAACCTCCCGACATCAGGTACCCCAACGTTTCTCAGTCTGTGTTGAATTGTTGACTCGTGACTCGTGTCGGAAGGGTCCCGTTTCACGAGAGGAAGAAACCTCCTATTCGAAGGTCAAAACGATGCTCTTGTACGATGATAAAGATTGAAGAGTCGTGATACTTACCCTCTTACCCGAGTTGACAAGACACCAGTCAAAAATTAATTAATGAATAGGGTTACCAAATACGGGGAGACCGGGTGTAGATTAAGACATGAAAGACTGAAACCTGAACCTCCGACAGACCAAGGTGACTCCTATTAGTTACAAAGGGTACAAATGACGTCGGGAAGGATTCGTATAAGAATCGATGACAAGAGAAAAGTTTCGTCAGGATGGAGACAGACATAGTAGTTCTTTAATTAGTTTTGTGACACAAAACTACCGAAGGGAGGATAAGAGTCACAATAATATTTAAATAAATGGTAATAAGTGAGAATGAGAGTAAAGTCATTTTCGAATCTTTTCTTCTATTAATATGTTAGAGAGAATACTAACTTGAATGATCTGTTTAACTTTCTTGTAGATTAAAGTTTATATACTTTATGTATTATACAGAAAAACCACTTATATCAAAATTGAAACCTCTTCCGTTACCGTGGGGTGAGGTCATGAGAACGGACCTTTTAGGGTACCTGTCTCCTCGGACCGTCCGACGTCAGGTACCCCAGCGATTCTCACCCTGTACTGAAGTGAAAGTGAAAAGTGAAAGTACGTAACCTCTTCCACTACTGTGGGGTGAGGTCATGAGAACGAACCCCTTAGGGTCCCTGTCCCCTCGGACCACCCGACGGCAGATGACCCAGCGTGTCTCAACCTGTGCTGACTTCGCTGCGTCGTCGTCAAAATTGAATTTGAACTGAACAATACCAATTATAAAAGAGAAGATTTCCAGTCCTAAAATAATTTGTTTATCAAGTTAAAAAAAGAATTTAAATTATTGAAATATTATCGAAAAAGTGTAGAAGAAAAGGTAGTGTTATAGTTTGAATTATAGTATTTTACGTTTACAACGATGAGAGACCTTTTCTTCGTATCTACTTCAGGTGGGAGTCTGTGTCTACACTATTTGTTTAGGATGTTAATTGGAGGACTGACAGGTTAGACCTGTTAAACGTAACTGACGGAGACCGACGAGAGTAAGAGGTCCGTCGGATCTATCACAAACTACCTTAGTCACCCCGAACCCCACACAAGTATATCTAGTCGAGATACTACAATTTAGAGAGAGGATCCTCTCTACCAGTATAGGGACCAACTAGTATCAGAATCGAATACGGTTTACTTAAGTCTTTCGTTTTTTGGACCCCTAACAACACTCCTCATGAATACGGGGTGACAAAGGTATCTTTGTCTTTCAGTATCTTTACTGATCACTGAAGACTATAATTGTGAGGACCGGAGAAAGATATGGGGAGTGAGGGTACAACTACCACTTAAAAGATCTTCTTTTCCTTGAGTCGAGGAAAGAAGAGAAAGTCTAGGAGGAGAAACATTCTCCGTATGTAAGACTAGAAAAGAGACGGTGTATCATTCCTTGAATTAAGGTACCGGACTCCGACAGACCGATGTGAACTTTGATCCATCCTTTAAAACGGACTAAATTTTACCCCATGATGGTTCAGCAAACTCAGTGTCTTTGTTTCGATACCAGAAGTTGGTCGAGACATTCAAAATTTGTAATCACAAAAGACCAACTATACTGACTGAGGACACAGACAGAGAGTTACCTCCAACTTGAACCTTCTTTCTTCTCCATAACAGAATCAAACAATCCCGATGGTATCGTTTCATGGTATCTACCCCACCAATTTTATTGTCTTTAAATAAAGGAGTGATAAGACGTCCGATCTTCAGGTTCTAGTTCCACAGACATATCAAAAAAGGAAACTCCGGAGAAAGGAACCAAACATCTCCTGGTATAAGAGGGACACAGGAGTAGAGTAGAAGGGAGACAGAGTTAGGATTAGAGGAGACGAATATTCTTGTAGTTCTAATGATCCAATCCCGGGTGGGATTACTAGAGTAAAATTGAATTAATGGAGAGTCCATTTCGCAGACGGACGTTGAGTCCTCTGGGCCCAAGTTAGGGACCCAGTCCTTATAGGGGACCTCTTCCTTTACCGTTGGGTGAGGCCATGAGAACGGACCTTTTAAGGTACCTGACTCCTCGGACCATCCGATGTCACGCACCCCAGTGTTTCTCAGCCTGTGTCGACTCACTGAAGTGAAAGTGAAAGTGTAGAAATTTCTGACAGAGGTTTATGTCAATACAAGGTTCCATGATCACCAACTCTGTATACTTAAAACCTCCCTGTTTTAAGTCGAACACATCCATGACCACTATCTGAGGAGGATTTCAAGGTCGACCATACATGCCTACGTGAAGATCGACCTAGATCCACAGTACGAGGATATCAGGGGACCGTGTATTAAACAAGAGTCATGTCGATTAATAATCAATAACAGAGGTCTGGTACAATATTCAAAATTGGGAAATGAAAATTTTGTTGATTGGTTTTACCGAATTGTATCCCGGATTATTACAATTACTGCATTTGTTTATATCATTATTCTTAGTTTAGTAAGGTTGGACCTTACCTTACACTGGAGTCTATAAAGTTGGTGTTATTATTTACTAGTTTTGAACATAGTAAGTTTTTACTCATGAAAAAATCGTGAAATAATATAACATCACGTAAATAAATGTGTTAGTAAAGTGAGAATATTTTTATTTGTACCAGAGTTTTACAGTTTCCCGGAAGTCAAAAAGTTTAGTGTCTTTCATTTGTATTCCGAGACCTTTATAATGATCTTTTCAGGTGTCTCACGACACAAACATGAACTTGGGACATCCTTCTTTTGTATACTCACCTTATTTTTCCCAGTCGTCCCTGAATGCTCACACTCTATGACAAGACACAGGGTTCTCCGATTTCACAACTCCGTTCCTCGTTCTAAGTAAACCATTCTGAAACCTCTTCTTCCACAATAACCTGTCTTGAGACTACTCACACACCCTATTCTGGTCTGTTCCTCCAACTTTCCTCACCTCTCAACCCTGAAGAGACTAGATTACCAATCCTGAGGTTCGAAGGCGATGTCCGTCGTACCCGAACTAAGACCAGTCTCTAGACTCTAGGACGTACGGTACACCATACCGTTTTATTTATATATTTTAATTATTTACTTCCTTATTTACTTTTTTAATATTTAATTTTTAGTTATGTATTATATACTTATTTTTATTTATTTACTTTTTTATTTGTATTTATTTCTCCTACTTCTCACACCAAGTGTTTCCGTGTCCTAGTCTCCTTGTTCCGTGCAAGTGTCAAACTCTTCGTCTCACAATAACTTTCCCTTCCACCCTCGTGTTTGAGTTGACTTTTTTTTTAGTGTAGAAACTTAAGGTCTCCTTAAAACCCACACGTTCGTCACAAAGTATTGACGATAGTGACCGAACCCCTTGTGTCCATCGAGTAATCTCTACCTCTTTTCATGTATACATCCACCGTCTCCAGTTCGGTGTGACTACCCGTGTCGGGTCAAGACGTCCCGGAACAGAGACTAGTAAACAACTAAAGAGGGGGAAGAAGTAGTCTGATTGTAAATAAAACTGAGTAATTTTCAGTAGGGAAGAGGTTTTGGTCAACAGACTTTAAGAGTGTAACAGGACGTACAACTAGAACATCCATTTAATTCATTGACACGTAAAAGTAGGGATGAATGTAGGACCTCTACTTCCCTCCTTCCAACCTTCGTCTATTGTTTGTTACCAACTCTGTAAACATCTTTACGGGAAGACGTAATTGAAACTGGAGAAGTGATTGTCCAGGCGCCTCCGCGAAGACTTGTGTCGGTATGTGTCCGAAACCCGTCCGAAATTAATTTATCAGTCCGTATAATAAATAAAGGAGGGAACCGTGAATTTCTTATTGGGTAGTTACTTCTCGGGATATTTTATAACACGGAAAATTAACTGGAAAGTCCAGAAGTGACGGTTCTTTTATTTTGAGGAAACTAGGATTTCTCAACACTCTACTTGAAAACTTCATGAGAAGGGTGGAAGAGACCTTGGAAAGTAGAAAAGTCTAGTACTTTTATCTTTTCTAACAACACTTTAGTGACCAACTTAAATTCTGGTTGTCTTCCTACCGAAAATTCCCCGAGATCTACATCCACCTTTCGTGTCTGAAACGAACGGTCCACGGGATAGAAATGTTATATGGTAAAAGGTCCGAAAATAGGAACGAACAACGAAACCCGTGACGTTATCGGACGGAAAGAATAGAGGAACGAGATGGTTTCGTTCCTAGATTAAGAAACTCCCAGACGAAGGTAAAAAAAAAAGATTAAAATTCGATATTATAAAACTTTTTCTAGAAATGAAAGAAATGTCTCGTCATTTTTAATATACAATATGTAACGCACGCACAAGTCAACGAGTCAGCACAGGTTGAGACGTTGGGACACCTGACATCGGGTGATCCAAGGAGGGTGGTACATTAAAGGGTCCGTTCTTATAACTTCACCCAACGGTAAAGGATGAGGTAGACGAAGAAATTATCCGGTTTTTTTATTTTTTTATTTTTGGGTTCGGGAGGGTTTGTTGGTCAACAGATACTTCTTAGTATATACAACGAGGCATACATTGTCATATAGATTTATCAAAATACCTTCTCTTTTGCCAGCAGGTAGTCCTGATCTCGGTCTAAGACGGTGAACATAAGTATAAAAATTATTTAACAATAACTTGTAGATACCCGACCCATAAAATATCTTCATACTAAAATAGTCTAAAAAAATCGTAGAGGTATAAAGAATAAGGAGTGTCACAAAACCATGTCTATCTTACTTTATTGTATATAAATTACACTACCTCGGAGTCATTCCTATCTATAAGGAAGGAGGAGACTCAATTGAAGTCTTCTAATTTCAAATTGGTACACGTCACAGTGTCTTCTCATACTACAGTTTTTAAGGAGTAAGAATAGAACATTGGTGAACATAAATGACTTAAACATGTTAAAAAGTACTGGAGACACTTGCTATCACAGAGGTGAATTTCCGTCTTCCATATGAGGTTGTACATGTGTCTACGAGAAACGTTTCGGACCCTCTAATGACCAAGGTTTATAAAGTCTTTTATGAACAGAATAGTAATCGACTCGTGACTCGATTGGTCCTTCTCTAAAGTTACCGTGTGTTTCATTTGTTGACTTTCAAATGTCTTAATCAAGTCCTTTCCACGGTTTTTTATAATCGTCGTTTGGTATTGTTAGTTGTCGTTGCTGTTGTTTGAGACGCTCCCACTTCTTAGACTGTCAACGGTATATCATAATTAATTTGACAGGTCGAAAAGTGGCGTTTTTTACTCTATACCTTTATTTTTTCTTTCATACCGGTTATTCTTTCTTCTCCGTTATCTTTCTCAGGATTCCTTAAGATCTGTGACCTGAATGATCTCTTTTACGATTAAGTAAATAAAATTTATGTAAGTTTCTTGATTTCTTTTAATTTAAATTTGTTAAATTAATTTCCTCTTCACACATTTACTGTAGAGTGGTTCGACCGGGGTTTAAAGGGTTTAAACTACTTTTCGTAATTAGATACGTAGATTTTTCAAGTTGTTTAAAGTTCATCCTATTTTAGTTTCTCTAGGTTTCGATTCTGTACAACATTAGTTTGATAGTTTTCGGTGTCCTTTTCTCTCTTAGAACTTTCGTCACGCTCTTTTCGTAGTACATGTTTCTTCGAAGTTATTCTAAATGTCGATTAAAGAGTAGTCTTTAGTCCCTCCGGTCCTTCATCGCTCTATTACGTACTTTTTACAACTTTCTTTTTCTGACAATAAGTTCTTAAAATATAGTTCGTTTTACTGAGAAGTTTTAATTCCTCTCCTTTTCCTGTCCTCCAACCAAGAGTGGTAAAGACAAGTTTTAACGTGACTTCAAGGATCGGCCCCGTTAATTCGTTCCTTTTTTTTTTTTTCTTTGTTTAACTTTAACCTCGCATCTTGATGACAAAAGTCTATTGGTCTAGAAAACATATCTTTTATAATTCCCTAAGTCTTTTTTTATAGGTTGTAAAATCTCGACAATTCATTCAAGTCGTCACAACATCCCATGTTCGAGATTTATTGTTTTATTTAACGCACAGATGATTACTTGTTAGATTTTTATTTTAAAATTTAAAGTAAATTTTATTGTATTTTTTCCTATTTTATAACTTCTTACCTTGTTTAAATTGTTTTTTATGTTTTGAACATGTGAAACTTGTTGATTTGTCAAAACTTTCTTTAATTTATTCTGGATTACTTTTCTGTAGGGTACAAACACTAACTTTCTGTTCCAACAATTCACCGTCACAAGGGATTCAACTAGATGTCTTAGTCACTTTAGACATAGTTTTAAGTTCGACGGAAGAAAAAAAACAGAGTCTTCACTTACTCGGCTAGGGTTTTGATCATCCCTTTACATTCTCTGAGTCATATCGGTTTTGTCAGAACTTATGTCTTCTCGTTTTAACCCCCTAAATGTGAAGGACTAAAGTTTTGATTGATGTCTCAACGTTATCAGTCAAAACATCTTTCTGTTACGTTATGACCGTATTATTATAGTTTCCTTATTTTAATTCTTAGTTCTTTGTCTAGCAATATAAATACCAGTCAACTAAAAGTAGTTCCCGTGGTTCTGTCAAGTTACGCCTTTTTAGTCAGGAAAATTGTTTACCCATTTATTTATTGGTGTACGTTTCCCTATTTCAACCAAGGTAAGGAGTGGTGTATATGTTTTTAATTAAGTTTTAACTAGTTTTTGAATTTACATTGTAGTTTCAATATTTTGAGAATTTCTTTAGTATCTAAATTTAGAAAGACGACCACTTAATCGGTTACTACTTACACTAAGACTTTCGTATTTGTTGGTGTCCCTTTTTATTAAACTAAAGTAGTTTTGGATTTGTAAAAACACGTAGTCTTCTGTGATAGTTCCTTCACTTTTCTCACACTCTTGTATCAACGTTTAGTATATAGACTATTTTCTTGAACTTAGATCTTATATATTTCCTGTAAAAGTCATTTTTCGATTTATTAAAAAATTTTTACTCATTTCCTAAATTTACCAAAGAAGTGTCTTCCATATGTCACCCGGTTATTATGTGAATCACATAACCCCTTTACGTTTAGTTTTGGTGTACTCTACGGTGAAATATAGCTGTTCTTACCGATAAGAAATTTTTTACCTGCTTTTGTTAACAACTGTACCGATACCTCTTTAATTTTGAAATACCACTCTATCACTCTTTATTTCGTCATATTGGTGACCTCTCATGTCTAACCGTAAAGGGGTTTTACGATTTACAACTAAAAGTATACTGAGCGTTAAAGTGAGAGTTCATATGTGAGTTCTATTTACTTTTATATACAGGTGTGTTTTTGAGGAATTGTTTACAAACATAGACCTAATTAGTATTATTGAGTTTTCATCTTTACTGGATTTACAGATACTCGGATACTGACCCATTTACATTACACCGTAGAAAAAATATAGGTATGTTACTTATAATAAGTCGTTACTTTTCCAATTCATATTATGTACGATACTATGTTTACTTAGTACCTTTGTACGATGGACTTTCTTGGGTCTATGTTTCTGTTATATAAAGCAAAAGATAATATATTTTACAAGTCTTATACATTTAGGTATCTAGTTTTCATATAATCACCAACGGATCCATATACTTCCCCTACCATCTCATACTCTACCAATCTTCCGTAGTGTCCAAGCTACCTGTACTCAAACTCGTTCGAGGCCTCAACCACTACCTGTCCCTACGGACCACACGACGTCAGGTACCCCACCGGTTCTCAGCTTGTGCTGACTCGCTGACTTGACTTGACTCCCTATCCCACTCCCTCTTTGACCTACACTGAAGAATATCCTTATCCAAAGAAAAAACAAACTACTTCTCTAAGATTTTAACCATGACCACTACTAAAGTAAGGTTAGGGTTTCTTTCCGTTACGGTTTCTTACGAGTCTGAGGATGTGTTAGCGTGAGTAGAGTGTACGATCATTTCATTACGAGTTTTAAGAGGTTCGATCCGAAGTTGTCATACACTTGGTACTTGAAGATCTACAAATTCGACCTAAATCTTTTCCGTCTCCTTGGTTTCTAGTTTAACGATTGTAAGCGACCTAGTAACTTTTTCGTTCTCTCAAGGTCTTTTTGTAAATAAAAACGAAATAACTGATACGGTTTCGGAAACTGACGCACCCGGTGTTGTTTGACACCTTTTAAGAATTTTCTCTACCCCTATGGTCTAGTGGACTGGACGGAGAACTCTTTTGATATACGTCCAGTCCTTCGTTGTCAATCTTGACCTGTACCTTGTTGTCTGACCAAGGTTTATCCTTTTCCTCATGCAAGTCTGATACATAACAGTGGGACGAATAAATTGAAGATACGTCTCATGTAGTACTCTTTGCGACCCGACCTACTTTGTGCTCGACCTTAGTTGTAACGACCCTCTTTATAGTTATTGGAGTCTATACGTCTACTGTGGTAGGAATACCGTCTTTCACTTCTTCTTGTTTCTCGGAGAACTACTTTCACTTTCTCCTCTCACTTTTTCAATCGAATTTCGAGTTGTAAGTCTTTTGCTTCTAGTACCGTAGACCAGGGTAGTGAAGTACCCTTTATCTACCCCTTTGTCACCTTTATCACCGACTGAAATAAAAAAACCCGAGGTTTTAGTGACGTCTACCACTAACGTCGATACTTTAATTTTCTGTGAATGAGAAACCTTCTTTTCAATACTGGTTGGATCTGTCGTATAATTTTTCGTCTCTGCAATGAAACGGTTGTTTCAAGACAGATCAGTTCCGATACCAAAAAGGTCATCAGTACATACCTACTCTCTCAACCTGATATTTCTTTCGACTCACGGCTTCTTAACTACGAAGACTTGACACCACAACCTCTTCTGAGAACACTCAGGGAACCTGACGGTCCTCTATGTTGGTCAGGTAGGATTTCCTTTAGTCAGGACTTATAAGTAACCTTCCTGACCACAACTTCGACTTTGAGGTTATGAAACCGGAGGACTACGTTGCTTGACTGAGTAAACTTTTCTAGGACGACGATCCTTTCTAACTTCCGAGCTCCTATTCCCCTACTGTCTCCTACTCTGCCAACCTACCGTAGTGGCTGAGTTGCCTGCACTCAAACTCACTTGAGGCCCTCTACCGTTGTCTGTCCTTCCAGACCACACGCCGTCAGGAACCCCAGTGTTTCTCAGCCTGTACTGACTCGGTGACTTGACTCGACTTGACTACTAACGGTTAAGACAGTTTTATGATGTTTGGTAACTTGACATGTGAAATTTACCTACTTAATACAATACACTAATTTTATATACTCTTATTATAGAGTAAGACTCAACATCTCCGTACTATAGATGGACGAGTAGCATTTAGAGGAAAAACTTATGGAGTTTCTACAGAGTTTCTGTTATGTGAGTTTAATCTAAAATTAGATGGAGGAGGGGAGGACAAATGTTAAGAGATAGAGTCAACTTATTGAGTCCAGAGAGAAAGTCAACATATCTAGTCGATGGGTTCTAAGTAAGAGATGTGAAGAGAGAAAAATTTTCAGAACGAGTAAAAGGAAGGGTTTATAGAAAAAATAGGTGAAAACATGTAGAAGTGTAGAGGTGGTATCATTCAGACCTGGTAAAATTAACAGAAGATTGATTAGAAGGGTATAGATAGGAAACGGGTAAGTTTAGACAAGAGGTGTAACTTAGTCTCAGGTAAAAATTTTACGTCTAGATTAGTATAATGGGAGTTGACTTTGATGTCTGGGTCTAAGATTTCTGGGATACATATTACCAAGGAAAGACGAACAAGTCGGAAAGTATGGACTAAGGATGAAAATTTTTGAGTCGTTTACAAAATCATCTACCGGTTTTATACATAATTATTTTAATACACAAAGTTAAATTTTTATAGATACGTACTTTGTGTGGTGATAAGTCACCAAGTCCTTATCCATCTATTAAATCTCAACAACATAAATTTTAACTAAAAAGTTATTACTGTAAAATTTATACGATCTAACCTAAGAACATTACAGAAACTAATATTTAAATATAAAGTCAATTTCTCTATCTTTGGGTTATAAAAAAAAAGTGTAAAAGGGGTAAAAAACTTTGGTCTTCGTCGTGAAAAAGTTCACCTTAGTATGATCTTTTACGTAACTCTTTACTCTTTTGATCGACGGGATTATTCTCCCATTCACCTTGGAGTAGAAGACAGTAAAACTTGGAGGAGAATCGAAGAGAGGATATCAGACTTAGAAGAACCCTTGTGTTAATTTTAGGTGACCGAATGGGTCAGTTTGTAATAGTTTTTTTCCTCGTTATGATACCGAAATCAAAAAGGTAGACGTAATTATAAAGGAGATTTTATTAATAAAACCCGCAGAAGGGGTACGGATAAAAAATATAGTAGTGAAGTCAAACCAAATTAGTGAGTCAACACAGGCTGAGAAACACTATGGTACTTGGCGTCGTGCGGTCCGGAGGGACAGGTAGTGGTTGAGGGCCTCAGGTGGGTTTGGGTACAGGTAACACAGCCACTACGGTAGGTTGGTATAGGAGACAGTAGGGGAAGAGGAGGACGCGAGTTAGAAAAGGTCGTAGTCCCAGAAAAGTTTACTCAGTCGAGAAGCGTAGTCCACCGGTTTCATAACCTCAAAGTCGAAGTTGTAGTTAGGAAGGTTACTTGTGGGTCCTGTCTAGAGGAAATCCTACCTGACTAGTCTAGAGGAACGTCAGGTTCCCTGAGAGTTCTCAGAAGAGGTTGTGATGTCAAGTTTTCGTAGTTAAGAAGCCGCGAGTCGAAAGAAGTGTCAGGTTGAGAGTGTAGGTATGTACTGGTGACCTTTTTGGTATCGGAACTGATCTGCCTTGAAACAACCGTTTCATTACAGAGACGAAAACTTATACGACAGATCCAACCAGTATTGAAAGGAAGGTTCCTCATTTGTAGAAAATTAAAGTACCGACGTTAGTGGTAGACGTCACTAAAACCTCGGGGGGTTTTATTTCAGTCGGTGACAAAGGTGGCAAAGGGGTAGATAGAGGGTACTTCACTACCCTGGTCTACGGTAGTAGAATCAAAAGACTTACAACTCGAAATTCGGTTGAAAAAGTGACAGGAGAAAGTGAAAGTAGTTCTCCGACAAATCAAGAAGAAGTGACAGACGGTATTCCCACCACAGTAGACGTAAAGACTCCAATAACTATAAAGAGGGTCGTTGCGACTAAGGTCGACCACGAAGTAGGTCGGGTCACAAAGAGTACTACAGGAGACGTATATAGTAGTGACGACAGAGGTCAAGGAGAAAGGGAGACCATCAAGGAAGTACAACTATATATAATTAAAGGAAAGAAAAGGACCGGTGGACATGAGATAACCAAAGAGGACACTCTTAGTGGAGTTTCCAAGAGGTACCGTTAAATGTCTTTTTGGGCAGTAAATTCTACGTGAAAAAGTGACCCATTCTACTTACCACGAAAGTCTCCGTGACAAATGGGAAAGTATTGGAACATTTACGACAACTAAACGGGTACCTCGTGTGGTTCTACTCGTGTGTCTGGAATTAGGAGTGTCGTTCTTAGTAAGACGAGAAAGTGGTCTACTACAGAAGAGTTTACGGACCGAAGGTGATGAGGTTGAAAAAGGGATGGAAGTTCATAATGATACAAGTTATCACACGACCATTTACAAATTATTGTCTGATAGAACCTCCCGACTAAATATCACAAACGGACAAAGTCACTTTAAATGTGAGACCAGTTAAAAATTTCTGGTTATAACGGTGACTTGTCACCCCACTCTTTCTCTACAAAGTACCATTTTGTGATTTTTTTTTTTTTTCTATGATATCTAGAAAGATGTAATGTCTATGTTATTTGTATTTATCGGAGTTATTGTGTCCGTTATCATAAAAGTGGTATGTTACCTACATTTATCGGAATGTTCATCAGTATTTTATTAATCCCTCACTCCTAAAAACTTATAAACAAACAAACAAAAATTATATTAAATTGAGAAAAAAAAAAAAAAAACCGGTTTGACGTGTCGAACACCCTGGAATAAAGGGACTGGTCCCTACCTTGGACCCGGGGGTCGTCACTTTCGGACCTGGGATTGATGACTTAACGGGTCTTTAAGGGATATATTAAATTGAGAATTTCTACCGATACTCATTGTTGACAGAACGTTCAAAGGACTTTTAATTACGAACCGTTACACTCGACCATTCTCGGTCAGGGTCGTGACCCGACTGACACAGTGGTCGTCGGTTATTCGTTGATCTTTTCTATCTTTCCGTCTCTAACAGACGTACTTTCTAGTCGTATTTCATCTCTTCCGTTTATCCAAATTGAGCTCACAGTCGAGGACCACCGTACACACACGAATCAGGACAGGTTGAGAAACACTGGGGTACCTGACATTGGGTGATCCGAGGAAATACGCACCTTAAAGGGTCCGTTCTTATGACCTCATCAAACGGTAAAGGAAGAGGTCTCCTAGAAGACGTGGATCCCTAGTTTGGACGTAGAAAACACAAAGAACGTGTCCGTCCGACTAAGAAATGGTAATCACGGTGTCCCTCTTCGGGAAACAGTTGAGGATCACCAGGAATTCTAATTATTCTTCTGACATAACTTTTCTTAAGACTTTGAACGAATACGTTTCTCAGGGCGTCAGAGAACCGTTACGACTAACACCCGTTCTTCCTGCTACACAATTTAAAATAAGGTGTATAAACAGTAGGAAGACTATACATATAAAAGGATGGAATCGTCATCTCTTCATACCTTCTTATCCTCTATCTAATATTAGAGAAAAGTGTCGATACGTGGTAGACGGTTACGGAGTTTGTACTTCGAACACCCGAAAGGTCCATGGTCTTTACGGAGAGATAGGAGTGAAAAACGACGATGAAGGGTCTGGGACAGGAAGCGAGACGTAGGACCGGGAGACGGGACCACCAACACTACCATGAGATACCTTACAGTGTTTCCTGGGGTCAACTGTAAGACCTCTCAAGACCGTGAACTAAGGTACTAGAACAGAGAGACCGGGAGATCAAGAACCAAGGTAGGAAATTGGATACTATAGACAAGACGGGGGACGTAAACCACCGAGTACACCTTAGGGAAGATATGAAACTTCTAAAGTTGGAGGCGAGTCGACAAAAGGAGTGTCGAGAAGGATACGGAATCCCTTCTCTATAAAAGAATGGGTTGGACTCCAAGTTCCTTAGGAAGAACTCATCCATTCTGAAGAAAGACGAAGAGGGGGTGGAGAGGGTTAAAGGAGGGAGAAAGGTCGGTATGAGAAGAAGGTATGAGAAGAAAGGTATAAGAAAGGTCATGAACAAGTGTTAAGGTTACTTTATAAGGTCGACTTTAATGGAGATAACATGGAGCACGTGTCGAACACTTGTTCACACTCTAGACAATATAAGATAAGATCTGAGAGATATCCTCCCAACTTTGAATTCCCGTCTTTTAGTCAATTCATATAAAATACAGTAATGGGGTTTGAATTCTTTAATATGAAAAAATAATGATCTTTTACAACTAACCTTTGTAATCTTTTTTCAGGACACCAAAAATATCTAATTTATATAAACTTTCTACGAATAACCGTAAAACATTGTTGATCTCGAACCCTTTTGTCACAAAAGGGAAATCATACATTTGGAAACCGAAAATTTTTATTGACTTTCAACAGAACATAAGTGATGAACCTACTGTTTGACAGGAAACGAGACTTTACTCCGACTTTAGTCCAAATGTGTGAAGATTGTCTTTCCCAAGAACCTAAAGGTTCTTCTATTTCTCGTTTGTTTTCCTGTTTTTCCCTTCCGTCGACGACTTCGACGATGGGGAACTACTTCCCTTTCTTAGTGCGCAAAATGAAAACAAAAAAAAAAAATTCAACAGTAACTGAAGAAATCCTTGAACTAAAGATTATGGTTAGAAATCTAGGACCCGACCAGTCTCAAGTCATCTGTGTAACTCTGGTGTCCATTCTTATCGACTTGTCCACCGTCTTTAGTATTTTCCTGTGGTGGTTTTTTTAGTACGAAATTTTTACTAATATATTGTACTATTTTTTATTTCCCCGAAAATCGTGTGTACACACTACTCGTGGGTTTGTGACTAAAAGACGTCAGACCCTTCTTACCTGCCACTAAGTTGTTCAAGGTAAATGTTCGAACGAAAATTGATTCTAGATTCAAGTCTCTGAAACTTACGACTCCCCTTTTACACATTCTATATTTCAAAGGGTTTCCTTTCCTCTTGTTTCCATTTCTTCTACCTTACACTGACGAAATGTTTGTACCGTATCTCCTTTACGGAACTTGTCTCTGTCTTACCTTCATTGAAGACGAAGAATACACGATAAATGAACTTCGTACAAAATAGAATGCGTATAGGAAGACACGTGACAAAAGTAATAGGAGTAAACCTCTAATACTCTTGTGAATGAATCAAATTTTAAGAACCAAAAGTAAAGGGAGTTCTGAGTAGTTTACGGCCTAATCACCTCCTCCCATTTATTATAACCTTTTCCAACGAAAAAAAAAAAAAATTGACTTAGTGTCCCTTGTAATGAGAATTTTTTAGAAGAATCCTCTCTTTTCCAGAAAAGTGTCACCATTGCGAAGTATAAAATCTTCTTTTACACGTAAATTAATTTTAAGGTATACTGTTAGTATCATATAATAAATTTATGGTTTACTAATAATTTTAGTGCAAATTAACACCGACTTTTTTATATTGTCTATACATGGGTCCTTTGTCGACAATTTGTAGTGGGTTTAAAGGAACTAGTCGAAACAAAAAAGAATTCGTAAAAGGTCGATATTAGTCGGACCAGAATTTTGTGAAAAATGTGTGTGTGTGTACGTGTAGTGACTACACACTGTTTAAAACAACTTGAGTCACTGTTCAAAAACTTCCAAGAGTCACTAAGTTTTTATTTTTATTTTTTTATTATTAACGGTTTAGTTCAGACCTAAAAGGGACAGACATACCGATAGAAATGATACTACACGGTATATCTTGGTTTCTGGGAAATCTCTTCTAGTTTGCACCCAGTAAACTTCTACCTATTTTCCCTCTCCAGACATCTGGAGTCTACTTATAATCTTCTGTTCGATGTCGACGTACCAAATCGTACAAGATTTCGTAAAACCCGAAGGGACTACCGAGTCACCATTTCTTAAGTGGATGTTACCTCCTCGATGTCCAAGTTAGAGACCCAGTTCTTCTAAGAGACCTCTTCCTTTACCTTTGGACGAAGACATAAACGGACCCCTTTAGAGTACCTATCTCCTCGGACGATGTCAGGTACCCCAGTATTTCTCAGCTTGTACTGAATCACTGATTTCTTGTTGTTTCACAAAACATTACGGTTGAGACGGAGGTATGCTGATACCAACGCAAGACAGTTTAGACATACAATTGAGACTTTCGTAAACCGACAGATGAGGAGTAAAAGTTTCATTGGTTGATTGAATTATTGAGATACTTCTTTACCAAAAACACATCAGTTTGGTGAAATACGGTAAGTAGTTCCACCTGAAAACTAAGTCCTTAACGTTTCCTCTGTTAACGAAGATGGTCTAAACATCCTTTTTAACGTTTGCCCTGTTTTAATCTGAAAGTCTTTTGAGAGAGGGAAGACGACGAACCATGTGTAGTGCTGATACTGAAGAGGTCTGCAGTTAATGGGACCGACATCTACGTTTTCCAGGAAGTACCGTTCGGTCAGGAAAGAGAACGTAGTACCGTAGTGTGGAGTTAATAAGAAGGGGTCTTCAGACGATAAGAGGTCGATATAAAGAAAGACAAACTGTATGTAGGTAGAACAGAAAGAGATTGTCAGGAGAGGGGTGGCTTAGGGGCAAGTCATTATAGGCCTGTTCACCGTCTGATAAATTTTATTGAGTGTGGTTGTCTGTTCGAACGTCGCTAAATAAACGTTAACACTTCCCCTCGGGGTGTTTACCTCGAGACGGGAGAGGAGGGAAGAGTGGAGGAAGACTACGAGAAGACAAAAATCTTTTCCTTGGGTCCTGAAGACCCACTACAGACACCATAGTATTGTTCTCAGATTAAGGAGAGGAAGGTCTAGGGGTAATTTTATAGGTGTCTTTTTATTCTCCTTTTTGATGTAGGTCGCGACTATGAACCCGTCCGACTTTATACGTATGGTTTGGAGGTCCTTAAAGACGAGCTACTCTGACTTCACTTTCTTCTCCGCTTGAGTACTGAGTGGGAGGCACTTTCTCCCCGTGACACGTCTAACTCATTCACCGTCTCTGTGTCCGTCTTTGGACGATTATCGGGGCTCCCATCTCCTCGCTCCCGGCTGTACTCCGATCTGGTAGCCCTCCAGTCCTCGCGTAGACCTAAGGAAGTCACACAAACTTTTCATATTCGACGAGGGACCCCCATTCGACCACGTCCTCCGAAGGACCGTCGGGTCGGGTCTGTTGCGTCAGTGCGACCGCCCCACCTCCCTATACCCCTCCACCCCCCACGACCTACGAAAACACGAACCTCGGAGTTTACGTAGAGTCGAATAAAAGATTCCTATGTAAGAACCTTCCTCTTAATGGTTCGGGTTCCGATACTTGTAAAAGTGCTAATGACTAGTCTTTTAACGAGACATTTTCCTGACACAGGCAAATGTGAACGACGACTCGTCGTTTGACGACAGGGGAGAAGTAGTTAGGAAACGGTTAAAACCTGTGATAGGTATCTACTTTTTACTGTGAATGTCAAGAAATTAAACCTGAACTCATAATTATTTTAACTTAATAAAAGAGGAAATTACCCATACGTAAAGAAGAAAACGGGTAAAGAAAAAGATAAAACCCCGGGTAGATAAAATATAACTATGTACTTTAGGGAGGGATGGTCCCTTCCATAGTGGAAGTCTCTTTATACAGTACGGTCGAGAAATATAGGTACAAAATTTCGTCTCTTTTAGACCGAGGATTCCTGACCTGTTGTCTTTACCTGGTACATTCTTGTGTGTCATCACGTTTGTATCACAAGATTCAGTGGTGGAACGGAGAGCGGGAAACGAACTCAGACTAACGAACTCTTCTACGAGACTAAAGTACGTCGAAAGAAAAGAAAGAAAAAGGAATTTCACCCGGTAGTTTACCGTTGGGTGAGGTCACAAGAACGGACCTCTTAGGGTCCCTGCCCCCTCGGACCACCCGACGGTAGATACCCCAGCGTGTCTCAGCCTGTACTGACTTCACTGAACCGTCGACCCATTTACCCGAGTCAAAGTCTAAAACACTCGGAGTTCAGTCTAGTGGAACAGACTATTTGTCCCTCTTCTCCTGTAAAAAGAAAATTCCTTTCCGAGTCTCTGTCATCCTACCTACGAATTGCATGGAAGTAGAGAAGCAAGAGGTTGTTAGAAGTGTCTAGGACCCTCTGTGTCCGATGTCAAATGAGTAGAAAAGTAGTGAGGGCGTGTCGGACCGTTCCACAGTGCTCTACCTACGTCCTGAGTATTTTCTAACTATCCATTCAAAATTCTCTGGCTCCTCGTCCTGGGACTCGGTACTCCTGTTTGTCCGTCCCTCGTCTCCCGGGGAGTTTCCTCTCCTAAGACCGTCATTCTTCGGTTTCTATTTGTGACGGACAAAATACCGAAACGAAACCCTCTGAATTCAAGGTCTCGCTTAAGGTGTGAATTTATTTATATATGATAGACCGAGTGTTCCTCGAGAGTGACAGTAAAAGACGTCGGATCGTGATGAACCAAAGAATAATTATCGTTGAGAGTTTTACCAGTGTATGTGTTTTCCCAATGTTGAGAGAGGGAGCACGGACACCGAAATTCTACGGACTACGACCGGGTCGTTCTGACGCAGGTGACTTTAGAAATACCAGGACTTCAAACCAACCGTAAGAAAAAATTCGTTCGTTAAATTAAGACACTTTACTCTTCTTTCATCGAACACAACCTATGGACCGATAGAACGAGAAATGAATGAAGAACTGAATAGAGACATTTATGAAACGTCTACGAGATGACCCTAGATAACCTACCCCTCGCCCACGTCCTGAGTCCGGGACCTCCGTAAAGAGAGTAGGGTAAACTCCTGGGATTACTTTGACCGACTGAAACCTCGACATCGTCGAACGAAAAGAGGTGTTGACTTAAGGTGAGAGATTACTCAAGGGGATTTAGACGGTAGTCTACTGAAATAACTGAAAATCTAGTATTAATTGGTTGTGAGTGCAAAACGAAAATAAAACTGAAAAAGGGGGGTAAGACACTAACTTACAGACCTGGGTTGGATTCAGTACCTAAGGTTGTCTATAAATTACTGGTCTGTGGTTGTTCGCTGTGACAGAGAGGAACAGTGAAGACTTTCTATATAATGACCCCAACCCCCGTCAACCCTCCTTTTTGAACGTCGGTCTCATAAAAGGTCTTGGAGAACTACAGAATTTTCCATTTATCCTTTCGTTGGGTAGTTACCCATTAACTGTGGCAAACACTGTAAAAATAATGGGAAGTTAATCTCCTCCACTATCTTGTAAGCCAATGGAAGATCTGGTCATTTAAGAGGTCGGGTCTTTCAGAACCGAAGTAATCTTCGTGTACGACCAATTTCAACATCTACTTGTTCCGAATTAGACACCGACTGAAAAGGAAAAAACGTCCAACCGTCTGACTCTATTTTAGGACACTATTTACTCGTTAATCTGTTTTTCTGGAGTAATAAAGAGGATTTCCCTATGGAAAAGAAGTCGCAGGGGGTAGTAAATTTGACACTAAACATCTCATAGGTTATGTGCCGGACACAACCCCTGGTGACCGATTTATCTACGACGTAAAATTGAGTGTATACGTGTGTATGGTGTGTCGGGTGTACGGAAACATTCACGAAATACTTATTCGTCTACCTACATTCATGAAGTGTTAACTCAGTTCTGAAACGTGTAACTCCAATGTCTACTCAGTCAATTAATTACTCATCCAGAATTCGCGGCTCGGTACTCAGGGTAAAAGGACTACCCTTTAGGCACCGGGTCTCCTTTAATTCTAGTCAAGTTGTACTCCCGATTAACGTGTCTACAGTGAATCTCGGTTAATTGTTTGTAAGAAAAAAGATTTCAGTCGAAAGACGAGAGGTCAGGATAAAGGATTAGTAGCGTTATATAGGAGTCATTGGGGATAAGGTGATGTGACATAAGGTCCGGTCAAATAAATTGAAGAGATTCGAAACCAAAGAATTAAACATGTCACCCTTACTACGATGGAAGGAACGTTACAAAACCTCTTCCAATTTACTCCTTAACAACGACTTCGTGTAACCTTTTACAAACGACCGAGTCTCTTTAATAAATCAGGACTTTATTGTTTATCGTTTATTATTTGTTGGTATAATTCTTACTATTAGTCTCGTCTACGTTTCATAATATATCTCTTACCTATGTGTTGTTCCAGGATGACATATGTCTTGACATAAGTTATAGGACCCTATTTGGTATTACCTTTGTTTATACTTCTTCTTACATATATGTTCAAACGACATGTCGTCTTTAATTGTATGAACTATGTGTCAACTATTGTATTTAGTCGATTTGAAATACTTTTTATTTAATTTTTTTCTTACTATTAGTTGTAGAGTAAGAACATCTACTGCTTTGGTACCCAAACCCTGAGGTTTCCTTACAACCAGGGTTACCCCTGGCTCATCCCCACTGGAGAACAAGGGAACGAGCGTGGGTTCGTCTTAATATCCCACTAGGAATCTCGTCCGCCCGTCGAGACTCAGGCACAGATTACAGACACAGACGCTCTGCCCCGACACTCCAGACCGACTGTGTCTGTGCACGTACCGACCGGAGACGGTGAGACCAAGTCTAATAGAGTCTGACGGAGAGAGCCGCCGAAGGTGAAATTTAAACTTCGTGTGGAACTCCCTCTGAGGACAACTTCAAGTTTCCGTAGACCATTGACTAATTTTTACAGAAAGGGCCAAACCCCGAGGGAGACAAGAGAGAACTTTGTTCTTCGACTGACCTCCGTCTCCCGGAGGCCCTCCACGGACCTTTCCCGTCACGTCCTCTCCCACCCCCTACCCGAGGTGGGCTCTATTCTCCCAGTACCTAGAGAACCGAGGTCGGTCATTCGAGGAACCGAACCAATTGTGGACCGACCCCAGCTACGGACTCGGACCTGAAACCCCTAAACTTCTACATAGACACAACGGATGACAGTTTACTTCTTTGACGGGTTACTTCTTTGGCGAACACCGATAGTAAAGTTGTTAACAATAATTATAAGCTTAATAAGGAACTAGTCTTAAAAACGTCGACCTCAAATCCCCAGAGGATCCCAGACGGGACGTCGGTGGATCTCGGGGACCTCCGACTGACTCCACCGACCTTCAGACGGGTCCGAACGATTTCGGACCAACTGGTTCCAGTTCCAGGTTTAGTCCGATGGGAAAGACTGAACCCCCTTTTTAATTCAGTATGTCCCTGTCTTAGGATTCCCTTTGAAATACGAAAATTTTAGTCTAAGAACATACCCTAGGAAGTCCTTTGACTCTAGTACTCACTATTAAGAAACAACAAGTTTGACAAAGGTTTTAGAGAAGTATTTTCACCTAAGAGTCGACGTAGTTTTACTACGAGTCGAGAGGTGAACCTCTTCGTGTCACGGGTCTTCGAACGGTCGGTCGGTCGGTCTGTAACGACGTTGAAGACCCCGAAGGAAAACCCGTACCCTCGAACCCTTATAATGAAATGGGAGGTTTGGAGTCGAAATGGACGAGGTTTTAACCCCCTTGTTACAAAGGAAGACCCCAAACAATCCTCCTACCTTTGTCCATGACACTACCAGGAACTGTCCTCCTGTAACTCGTGTTTTCCTACGAGTCATACTACTACGGTCACTGCTATAATAGTTCTAAGAAGGAGAAGGTACTCAGGGTCATTACTCTGTGAAATAGTTTACCATGTTGACCCTATTTGTTTCTTTCGTTGTCTCGTAGTGTCCCGTAGTCCCGGTCGTCACACGAGACGAAATACGTGGAACGAGACGAACCAAGAATGGAGTGGGACGATCGACCCTTAGTAACCCGTAAAACGTGTCTCTCTTTCCTCCGAACATAGTCACTCCACCCAATAAATAAGTTAATCGATCCTTCTCTTCGTAGGTCCTAAGTCTGAGTCCCAACAACCCGTACTTCGAGTACTAGAAGAGTCCTTCTCACGTTACAGATAGGGAAGATCTAAGTCCGTCTCGTATTCGGAAAGTCGACTTCCTACCGGATAGGGTCACCCCCGGTAGGACGGACCCTGACGTATGAGGGGAGACCAAATTGGGGAAGGAAACGAATATAGTAAAAGGTACCTATAGAAGAGGAAGTGGTTTAGGAAAGAAAAGGAGTAATTATGCATGTGTGGGAAAAGATTCAGTCAACTTGATACAGAAAAGATTAGAAGTCTCACCCCGATTACTGGAAGGACCTGAGGATAGTGAACGACATATATGAAGGTAGTAGTACGGACGGGGAGACAGAACCTTATTATACAAATATCTAGTTAAAAGGATGATCTGACTTTCAAGGAACTCCCAGTGTAAGTTGGAATACGACAGTACCTGTCCCGTTTGGTGTTATCTTCGAGTTATGTAAAAACGATTTAATTTGAGTCGAGCTACATGTTAAAACGAAGGTTCGATTACAAGGAAGTAAGGAAATAGGTATCTTGTCTTTACCCCCCTTTTTTTGTTTCGTTTTGGGTCACTCTTACTCAGACGAAACTAATACCTCGTCGTGAGTACACCCGTATGACATTGAGCTGACTTTTTGTCGAACCAAAGATTTACGTATATTTCTTTGTCTTGTGTAACGGGGTTGTACCGAGGTTTTATGTAAATTAATACAATCTAAGGAGTGGTTTTGAAGTCCCAAAAGTACAATTTTTTCTTATTTTCATCTATTCTGAAGAACTTCATTGACTTGAGTTGTTCGTGTATTTAATCTTTTACTGAAAAGGAGGTGGGAGGTTAGAGCTGAAGATTTCTATTAGTGATGATTATGAACCCTTATAGTCACCATAGGAGAATAGTCACAATAGTCTCCTATATTCACCATAGTCTCCTATAGTCACAATAGTCTCCTATAGACACCATAGGAGAATAGACTATACGTAGGGAAATCCGGTTGTAACAGATTGTTTTGAAAGAAGACTACCACCTTTACAAGATACGCGATTATACGTTATCAATGATCGGAAGATATAACTCGTGAACTTTACACCGATCACACTAACTTCTTAATTTGAAACTATATTAGAATAAACTTACTTAAATCTACATACACCCGTATCTAAGTACACCGACCACCGACGGTGTAACCCGGTGTCACCAGACACAGAAAAAAAAAAAAAAACTGAAATAAAATGAAATGTTATGACATAACCAAAACGGTATGTCGTTGTACTTAGGCGGTGTCCACATGAGCACAAGGGTTAGGACTTGTGGGGAGGGTGGAGGGAGGGGTACAGTAGAGAGACCCAGTAGGGTCACGTGGTCGGGGTTCGTAGGACATAGGACGTAACTTGGATCTGACCGCTAAGTAAAGAATATACTATAATATGTAAAAAAATTTTACAATAACCTAAAAAAAAGTCCACATGTCGTTTCACTGAGTCAATAGGTATCTGCATATAAGTAAAAAAAGTCTAAGAAAAGAGTATATCTAATAGTGGATTATAACTCATCTTAAGGGACACGATAAGTCATTCAGGACCAACCAGTAAATAGAATGTATGTCATCGTACACATACAATTAAGGGTTGAAGGAAAAACAGAAGGAAACTTATGTGTTTGACTATATAAGTTGTATTTGTAACTAAAAAAGGTTTGTGGTGTAAAATAAATATAACTAGTTTTTCTTTACAGTCCTTTGATAAATCACGGTCCTTGAACCACCAAAACTAGTAATCCCAAACGAATATACACCCTGTCACCAAAACAGCAAAACAAGATCCTCGATATTCTTTACACGATTCTTTCCTCACGGGATTCTCCACACTATCACCTTGGTGACGATATTTTATAGAGCGATTAAGGGGGACCCAACCCTGTATGTCGAAAATTCCATGCTCGGACGCCACAGGGGTAAACGGACCGTTTAGTCATTTCGACATAAAAAAAGATGAAGTAGATTTTGAGACAGAGGTTCTAAACTGAGTCGTGGTCACATGTCGTCGACTCTAAAACCGTAGTAATCAGTGCAAGTGACCAGGTAACGAGTCAACGAAACGGTACCAACAAGATTACGTAGAGTCAGTACTTAAGTTAGGGGTACACCTAGACACCGTCGTCAGACTTTGACTCGGTCGACGGTAAACAGTGTTCCACCAACCCCCTGACTTATACCATCTATGACTAAACTTGTGAGTGGGTCGAGAATGATTTTAGGTGCTGAAGTCGAGAAGTAAGTACATTTTCCGACTTTCACTACTACACCGACTGATGTGGGGGGTGGGGAGTTTTTATTTTTTTTTTAGTTACCGTTTTTAAACTTAATTTGTATCGGATTCTTCGTCTGAGTCAAAAGTAAGGTTTAAACTTTAGTAGAATTACAGTGGAAATGAATTGAGGGTTATTGTTTTGTAGCCTCAGATACTTTCACTTTCAAAATCAGTGAGTCAGCACAAGCTGGGAACACTGGGGTACCAACCCTGTATAAAAAAAAATTCAGAGACTAATTTTTCTCTCCCTCTCTTCTATGTTTTAATAAAACGTAGAGTTACCTACTCTTCCAGAAACATGGGATCTCTTGGACTACTTCCAGTTCTAGGAAAAACCGGTATTTCAGTGACACCAAACCGACTATGAAGTGACTTCGACGATTAAACAGATTACTTTAACCGAGTCTCCGAATACCGACAACCCGGAACAATGGGTTTTACACCGGAAACCTGGACGTCGTAGTCGTAATGGACCCTACCGAAATCTTTAAGTCAGAGTCCTGGTTGGTACCTTAGACATAGACGTAGAATTCTTGTTGGGTCCAAATATACGAGGATTCCCCTAGGACAAACCGACGGTTCCAGGAACTAATTTGTTACATAGAACGTTAGAAGGACTAGATTTAGTTAAAAACAAAGACACATGGATGGTACGGACCGTAAATGTTTCGTAAGGTAAAGAGACGGAAGGAGGTTCAAAAGGTAGGCCTCTAAACGACTTTACGACGGCCAAAACGAGACCCTTCGGTCCACCGACGTAAACTCTGGTTCTAAACGACATTCAACTAATGGTAGATACCGAGACTTTTTAATTCACCTTTGTAGACAAGACTCCAGTTCTGCTTAAATCAACTGTGAGTCCTGTCTAGGGACTTTAGCCGTGTGTTGCGTCCCGGTCTCCGAGGAACAAAGCCCGACGACACCTCTTCACGGAGACGGTTCGATCGTTACCGTACTTAGTGTAGGACCAACGACCCAGAAGTTTACTTCCTCTTTTCACGTCTCTTGTACGTGACCACATGTCCCGATATGGTAAAACGTATGTCTTGTCTTATGTCACTCTTTCTGGACACAAAGGACTTAAGTTTTAGAGAAATAACTAAGTACCCCTTCTTATACAGTGGCACCTTGGGTCCTTAGTAAAAATGAGGTTTTACCGAAAGTAAACGTAAACTGACTAACGTAAGAACGGAGACCAAGTCACGGATCTATGGTAGGGTTCAGATGTCGTAATCCAGAGGTACCCATCTAGACCCGTGGAGATAAAGAAAGGTTGAATATCCGTCAGAACTGGGTAACCGTGCCAGGTACCAAACTCCGATATGACCCCATAGAATGACCCACAGTTCTTTTAAGAGGACTTCTACTACGATACCCGGTAACAATATTCTTTGGTCGAGATATTACCTTCGACCTCAAAAGAGTCAAGAAGTCCAAGTCACAAACGAATCCACAAGACCTCAGTTCTACAAGACCTAAGTTTTGTGGAGATTTGACCTACCCCAAGTTCTTTGTAGGAGTCCGGACATACAATCCCTAATTAATGACCCCTTTCACTATTTCCCTCTTCCACCTACTTTATATACCCTACACGTCTCAGAGCTTTCGTAGTAAGACGAGTTCATAGATTAAAGTCTGTACATAACTAGGACACGATATATACCCCGAAGGGACTATCGAGTCAACCATTTTTTAGGTGGACGTTACGTACTCTGGGGACAAACTAAGGACCCAACCCTTCTAGGTGACCTCTTCCCTTTCTCGATGGGTGAGGTCATAAGACCGAACCTCTTGAGGTACCTGACATATCAGGTACCCCAGCGTCTCAACCTGTCCTGACTCACTGAAAGTGAAAACTCGAAGGGACTATCGAGTCAACCATTTCTTAGGTGGACGTTACGCCCTCTGGGGCCAAGTTGAGGACCAGACCTTACGAAGTTTTTATTAGAAAGATGTTCGGAAAGTGAACATAACATGTATGTCCACTTTTCCTGGTAACCCTTACTTACAGTCTTTGTGTCCCTCATATCCTACCCGGAAAATCCGTAGTACACTACAGACTGTCGTGACTGACTCGACTCTAGGACTGGAGTCGGAACGGAAAGGAACAGACAGGATGAAAACCTGAAGTTAAGGCTACCGATCAAAACACGATGATCATCATGTACTTCCATCGGACACTCATACACATACACACACACACATGTTCGTACACACTTAGTTATCCCGAGATAAGTAGAAAGAAGGTATTAATTATATGTGACATTATACCTTTTGACAATAGTTGAAATACATTTCAAGGTACATTTCTGTCGGAGTTTGAAAGGGAAGGTTGGTGTGACGGAGAGGGTTTACGTGAACTGTACCTTTATGACCTTGTGTCGACCAAACCCGGACAAGGGGCGTGGATCACAGAAAGAGGTATCTGCAGGACGGAGAGTGGGGGTAGTGACTGAATATTGACGGTCACAAAGAAGAGATTTCATTTTTAGACTCGAACTCAGAGAACGACTCCCTGTAAGTGCCACCGGGAACGTCCAAACCTAAAGGTACTAGATGGTAAGGACCAACATGACAAGATAGGGTACTCCTGGAAGACCATTTGGGAGACTTTAACTGACAACCGGACCGGAGAACGGAGAGAGAACCTTTGATTTGAGACGGACGACCCGACCTGAAGACGGTTCGTAGTCATTGACCCAATTCGACGGGTGGTGGACAGGGTGAGGTCCTCCCTTCCAGACCAAAATTTCGGGGTCAGGGGGAAGAGTGACAGAAGTCCGGGAGTTAGGTGAGTTGTTTAACTCAGTACGGACTGACACAAGGTTCTATATTGGGTCTGCCTCCCTATTCAACGTAAAAAAAAAATTCCCGCCTAACGGGACATTGATCCGAAAGTACTGTCCCTGGGAACAGTACTAGATCGTCGGTAAGGTTCTTGCAATAGACTGTGGAGTCTTTTGAGGGGTATTTAATTAAGTATGTATAATAACGGAAATGTGGGAGGAGGTCAGAGCTACTACATTATTAATAGTCTTAAGAGAAGAACATCCATCCCCTTACTAGAGTTCAAAAGGGTAGTGATTGTGACGGATTTCAAATAAAATGACGTCAAGTCAAGAGTCTAATTAGAACAGGTTCGTTTCTTCAGCAGTATAAATGATCACCCTCTGAAGGTACGTCTCTAGAAAAGGGTTGGGACCCGTATGTAGCACATTAATATCGCTTGAGAAACCCATACGTGTCAAGAAAAGTAAGGTTTCTAAGGGTTTCGTGAAAATGTTCGAATTGAACCCGATTTATAGGGGTAATGGAGTAGGTCGGGACTTAACATCGTTGGAGACCCCCTTTGACACCGTCGACGAATTGTTACGTGTCTGTATGACATGCGTCGTACTTGTGTCCTCCGACGGCCCAAGTGTTGAGAGCAAATAAAACATACCGTTCTCTGTGTCTAGCTCTCTTGTCTTGGTCCTTTAACGGAACCTCGAGATGTCACCAGGCATAGTTACACGAGAAGAATCTGAGAATCTCCTTGTTTTGTGAAAGTGGGTCCCGAACGTAGGTCGGTTCGTTAGGAAGATCTCGATCCAACTCCTCCCTTTCCTAACCCGTTTTTCTACAAAGACTCTCCGTCGGATCTTCTCATCGTGAAGTATTGTAAAGGACCAACAACTCTTAAATTTGAACACGTCAACCAAGTCCATAATACTCGCGACCCGTCGCACGTATAAGGGGAGGTCTAGAGAAGATATGGAAAGGTGAGAGAAAAAAAAGGGACTCTCCAACCGGAAAATCTTCACGGAGTGGACGAAAGGGGACTTGAGACCAAAGACCCTAGTCGATCACCAACGTCTCCTCACTACAACCCCAGGTTGAGATTGTAGGTATTGATCACTTACCTATTTGTTTCACATGATTTAGGTATGTTTCCTTGTCATGAGTTGTCATTTTACCTTACTTATGACTATTTACGTAATGTTGACTTAGACTTTTCGTGGTGTGACTCACTTTCTTCGATCTGTTTTAAGACGTATTTCATACTATGGTAAATATACTGTTGGATCTTTTGTGTTTTGGGATCTTTGTCTTGAGTCCAATCACCTACGATACCCGACCTTCCTTCCATAACTGATGTTTATCGGTGTTCCTTAGAAAAGTCTCACTACCTTTATAGTATATATAACTGATGTTACCACATATATAAACAGTAGTTAGTACTCTGACTTGTTATTCCCCTTTAACATGGAGTTGACAAGGAGTTATGTGGACTAAATTTTTTTTTAAGTCTAGATTTTATAAATATATGTCAATTTTACATGTTTTAAAGTCACATCCATGGTAGGTCTAGGGTAAACAAATCGGTTAAGAGAATGAGTCAAGTCAAGTCAAGCCAAGTCAGCGAGTCAGCACATGCTGAGAAACACTGGGGTACTTAGCGTCGTGGGGTCCGGAGGGACAGGTAGTGGTTGAGGGGTTCAAGTGAGTTTGAGTACAGGTAACTCAGCCACTACGGTAGGTCGGTAGAGTAGGAGACAACAGGGGAAGAGGAGGACGGGGGTTAGGGAGGGTCGTAGTCCCAGAAAAGGTTACTCAGTTGAGAAGCGCACTCCACCGGTTTCATAACCTCAAAGTCGAAGTCGTAGTCAGGAAGGTTACTTGTGGGTCCTGACTAGAGGAAATCCTACCTGACCAACCTAGAGGAACGTCAGGTTCCCTGAGAGTTCTCAGAAGAGGTTGGGGTGTCAAGTTTTCGTAGTTAAGAAGCCACAAGTCGAAAGAAGTGTCAGACTGAGAGTGTAGATGTGTACTGGTGACCTTTTTGATATCTGAACTGATCTGTCTGGAAACAACCGTTTCATTATAGAGACGAAAAGTTATACGATAGATCCAACCAGTATTGAAAGGAAGGTTCCTCATTAAAGTACCGACGTTAGTCGTAGACGTCACTAAAACCTCGGGGGTTTTATTTCAGACTGTGACAAAAGTGACAAAGGGGTAGATAGACGGTACCACTACCCTGGTCTACGGTACTAGAAACTTACGACTCGAAATTGGGTCGAATGAGTGAGAGAAGAAAGTGAAAGTAGTTCTCCGAAAAATCAAGGAGAAGTGAAAGACGATATTCCCACCACAGTAGACGTACAGACTCCAATAACTATAAAGAGGACCGTTAGAACTAAGGTCGAACACAAAGAAGGTCGGGTCGTAAAGAGTACTACATGAGACGTATATTCAATTTATTCGTCCCACTGTTATATGTTGGAACTGTATGAGGAAAAGGATAAACATTGGTCAGACAACAAGGTACAGGTCAAGATTGACAACGAAGGACTGGTCTTATGTCCAAAGAGTTCTCCGTCCAGTCCACCAGACTATAAGGGTAGAGAACTTCTTAAAAGGTGTCAAACAACACCAGGTGTGTCAGTGTCCGAAACCGTATCAGTTATTTCGTCTTTATCTATAAAAAGACCTTGAGAGAACGAAAAAACTACTAGGTAACCTACAACCGTTAAACTAGAGACCAAGGAGACGGAAAGGATTTTGGTCGAACTTGTAGACCTTCAAGTGCCAAGTGTATAACGACTTCTGACCGAACCTCTTAAAACTCGTAATGAAATGATCGCACACTCTACTCACGTTAGCACGCCATCAAACTCCTAGGAAACCGTAACGGAAGAAACCCTAACCTTACCTTTAACTGGAAAAGGTCAGGACACCGGTGACGACTCAAAAGGTTTAAACGACCGTATAACTCACGTCGTGAAAGTGTTGTAGTGGAAAGTCCTAGACTTTATCAAGTTGACCTTAAGGTAGTGGAGGTGATCGAAACAAGTATCACTACGAAAGATTCCGGGTGAACTGAAATGTAAGGTCCCACAGACCGAGATCCACTCACAGACCGAGATCCGAGATCCCGGAAAAGAACGGGAAACTTGTAATTTTTTCAACAAAAAGGTCTTTGTCTGAATACCTGTATTTTTTGTTTATATCAATGGTTTCCCCTTTCCACTCCCCCTTCCCTATTTAATCCTCAGACCGTAATTGTACATATGTGACAATGTAAATTTTATATGTTGTTCCTGGATGATATCTTACCTTTAAGATTAGGTATAAGACATTATTGAATTTACCCTTTTCTTAAAATTTTTCTTACCTATATTCGTATACACTTTCGTGTCGACGGCAGTCGTGGAGATAAGGATGTCAAAAAGACTCTAAGATGAAGATAGTCACCTTAGTCGACCCCTTCCTCACCTCGTTTATTTCTGTGTCCCCTATCTGACTGAGACGGATCGAAAGAATCGCATCGGAGATCACCTCGACCCCTTCCACTTCTCATCTTAGGTAGAGGTGAATCAAGACAAAACAAGGACGTTTCCTGCGGGTGAAGACCAACCCTCTCAACTTATCCATAACACTGTTCCCCCGGGGAATCTAGTGAAGGTCAACTCTCGTAATGGACGGTCAGACCCTCTGTGACGTAAATAGTCTTCTCGTAGGATGTCGTAGGCGTTCTTTTAACAAGACTCTTCCTTTTGTCTTTTTTCTATTGATAATTATACAATTTGTTCACCAAACTAAGAAAAAAGTTATATTAGACTTAATTTTTGGTTCACAACCCAAAGGTCGAAGGTTGGACCGTACCTTTCTCGAACCTTCAACAGTGAGATAGGATTGTTCATTTTTCGACTTTTTGATTTTCAGTTGAGAAAAGTGTAGACAGTTTTTTACCGCCAGTGTTCCTCTTTCGTGACGGGGGGTTTAGCCTCTGGATTTACCCATCTATGTTTCTTAGTGTTAAATGATCTCATCCCTGGTACTTATCTTTCCGGGTGTCCTTGGTCGTGGGTCCATCCTTATAGACTCAACAGTAACTATTTAACTACCACCGAGTAACGCTGGTTTAGACTCTTACTTTCCAGACTCCCAGTGTAGATACACTATTCACAACAACACTCCGTTCGTGATAAATATTCAGATTTTGTTAAATTGTCATATAAGAGAAAGCAACGGGTCACCTAACCGTCCCTAGTCGATCCACCAAAGAGACGAGGAAACCAGAGACGACCCGAAGAAGGGTAGAACAGACAAGTAGATCGACCACGAATCCGACCCGACCTTCCAAGACCCTCCGGAGAGAGTGTGTGGACTCCAGAGTCACGACTAACACTCGACACTACGGAATCGAGAAGAGGGGCTCCAGGGAGAAAGTGTTGTCTTCTCAATTTTGAAGGGATATATATCATGTCATCGACCTAAGGTTCTCCCTCGACAAGTCCTTCTGTCCTGGATCGTCTGTCCACGAGTAGTTGGGGGACTAACGTAATGAGAACAATTACAGGGTGACCAGGTGCATTCAGTCTACCACTACGGGTCTTAGTTACTCTCTTTCTTAATGTATCCCCCCTCCCATGGTCCTCCGTACGAAGTGACCCCCGGTGGTTGATTGTCAGATCGTGTCTGATGACACATCTTCTCGTCAACTCAATCTCTTGGTCTGTTTTTACAAGGACTATCAACCTAAGTACTGACTCATAAACATATGTCCTTGTCTTCTCCTTCGCTTTAAGATACTGATTCAGACCTTCGACTTTCATTCATGTAACGGTAACAGGTAACACAGGTAGACACCCGGAAGAAACGGTAGGGTACGACACTGAGGGTCCTTTCATCCGAGACTAAACCTTACCAGTTTACATGTCGGTTACGGACAAAGGAGGTAAACCCTTGTGTCTTCGGGTGACACCATCTCTCCCTGTTTAAAATGACAACTCCAGTGTCGTCATCTACAACGAAACAGGGTAGTTATGAATCCTGTCATAGGTGGAACCGACTGTGTGTTCACAACCAGGTCCCATCGACAGTAGTCGGAACGACTCGATGTAACTGATCCCTTTACCCCCGACCAGACGTTCCTACAAAACTCCCACCCCGTAGTAAGGAATAAGTTGTAAAATTTTTAAATTAATTAAGTAAATAAACCGACGTAGTCCAGAATCAACGTCGTGTGTCCTAGAAAACAACACCACTTGTCTGTGAGACCAACACCACGGACTTGAAACCTCACGACCGTCAGTCATCAACGTCGTACGACCGAATCAATGGTGGTCTGTACACCCTAGAATTAAGTCCCTGCGTCTCTACCTTGCACACAGGGAGACGTAGTGTTCCACCTAAGAATTGGTGACCTGGTGGCTCCTTCAAGGGGATAAGTAGAAAACTTAAAGGAGGAGTAACATAGAGTTTCTTCAGGGGATCTAAGTCAACAGAGATTAAGTGTGACCTTTAGGGAAGGGGAGGAGAAACACGATTGTACGTAACAAGAAGGACTAAAGTACAGATACAAGGACGACCGGAGAGACGAGATCCTTTCTACTGAGTTCTTAGAACGAATAGTGCATGACGTAAAGGTCACATCCGTGGTACCCGTAACTTTAACTTTTGACAAAAAGGAAGAATAAAGGGTAGTGGAGAAGGATTGGGACTTAACGTTAAATGGAAACTTAGACTACTGATTCTTCGTCTTCCGGTCACTAGAGTTAGAAAGACTGGGGTCCACTTTTAGAATCTTTCTCGTCAACTAGGTTTTACGTCGTGAACTAACCTTACTGCCCTGGTGACGGGAAACTATATCAGTACATTGAGTCACAGTCGGTCTTGGATTGTCGGAAGTTCTTAGTTTACTGTGACAGTTTAGGGGTAAGGGACCCATGACACTAGAATTCGGTTCAAGGTTTAGAGTCACCCCTAAGAACTTTCAACCTATAAAGTGACCCAGTAAAGTCTAACTAGAAAAAAATAAAGTCTGACTATAAGACAACGGTTACTTAGGACTTCCAAAGAGAGTGTAACGTGTAAAATCTACAACGAAAAGACTGATAGGACTCAGATGGATGTCTCCAAGTCGAGGGAATATGGAAAATTTGTCGAGAGTAGGTTCCGGTAAAGAATAATTTCTACTTCCCACATTCATACCGTCAATGTAGTCTCTTATAGTGTCGTCTATTTCGTCTAAAAGTCTGTAGTAAGTAGACCTTCAGAAAACCTTAAGAGAGAGGTCCCCGGGGTTGGATTGGTGGCCTTACACGTGACCAGAGAAGACAATTGATATCTAAGACGAAAAAGAATCCGGGGAAGTGAGGGGGATTTGGAGAAGGAGAAATGGGACTGAGTTTGACGAGGTTGAGAGAAAACAAAAATAAAAAATCTTCGGAAGGTTGTAAAACACCAGTTAACTTCACGTGTTTTGAAGTGTTTAAAATTCACACGCTAAGATTATCCAGACTGTATGTATGTGGGTTCTTTGGCAGTGGAGAGTTTGTTGCAAAGGTAGTGGGAGTTTTCTAAGGAACTCGGAAAAAGTTAGGTCAGAAAAGAGGTGGAGGTAGGGGTCCATTGTCGATTACAGGAAAGAGAGATATATATCTAAACGAACATAAAAGAACTCAAATTTATTTGTCTTAGCATATTAAACAAGAAAGAATCGGACGGAAGAAAGTGAGTCACATTACCAAAACTCTAATCAGATGGAACGACACATGGAGCTATCGATACACAGAGATAACGTCTTATCGTAAGGTAACATACCTACCTATATGGTCAAACAAATAGGTGAACAGACGACTACCTAAACCTAACAAAGACCATGTTTTAACTTGACGTCCGTATTTTGGGTTTCTAAACATGGACTTACAAGTACAAAAACTTCGAGGTTACCTGTAAATCCATGTTTAGAAACCCAAAATATGGACGTCAAGAGAACATATATAGTCGGAGTGAAGGTGATCGACACTCTCAAAGTCTAAGATGTACAGGTGTGGTTGTAAACCATGTCAGTCAGTCAGTCAAATTTAACTCAGTATAGTAGAAAAAAAAAAAAAGATTCATGTCACCAAATCGATGGAGAACCGAAGTAAAGAAGTCTTCCCCTCGTATTTGAAGAAAATGTCCCTTGCTACGGTCTACTATGGATATCAGGTTCCCTTCACTAATTTTCTCAAGGGAGAGGCTGAGGTTTCACAGGACCCAAACCTATTATTTTGTACATTAAGAAAAGGAAGATCTGGTTAACCGGTACTGGGGTCTGACATAAAGACGTAGGTGTTTCCGAGTAGTTCTACAAGACGATTAGTTTCTGAACGAAGAGGAGATTTTCCTCAAAAGAACAAAAATTTTTTGTCGAAAAGGGGGGAATAATGTAGTCTTAATATCCTCCCATTCTGACCGTGTCACACCGGATTACGATGGGCCGTCGGGGAAGACGGTGCGTACTTTTTTGGAATGGACTTTTACTTTGGTTGTGTTCCTTTCATTTCCACTCCTACCTCCCTCAGTTTAGTACAGACCCACTGTAGCAAAGTCAGGGACATAGAGACCTGAAAGGTGAATCAAAACGACACTTGGATTTTGACGAGACTTGTGATTCCAGATAATTTTGTTTGTTGACAAACATGACCCAGACCCGGTCGACTGGACTGACCGAGTGTCCTTTATATACGATAAACTAACATTAAAAAATTTTTACACAAACCTTCACCGCAACCACCTTTATAGGAGGTGGTTTAGGTCATACCCTAGGGGTAGAGTTAAACCTAACTTACCAACCGTGCCTTGAAAGTTTTTTCCCTTACAAGTAACCAGAAACTAACCCAGTGAACAAGAAAGAGTGAACGTAAGTGAATGACTTAGACAGACGTACCTAGGTGTCAACGGATATCTCTTTGAGAGTTCAGAAACTTATGAATTATGAAACCCAAAGTGTAAACAACATTACGAGTCTTTTAGACGAAGGTAGGTTCCAATTATATTTATCAGAGTAAAATTAAAATTACCAAAATTTTATAAATATATACATAAAATAGTCTGTAAATGTAAATACATTTACTAAATAAAATACTCGATACCGATATTGTAAAATTTAGTCATACTAAAGTTATATTAAAATTTTAAGAGAAGATAAATAGACAGACAAGAGTAAGAACACGAATTACAACACATATGAAGACTTAAGAACACATAATAGACCTAATCTATACTACCGTTAAGAATCAAAAACTTAAAATATCAATAACTCCGATAAGAAATAAATGTAACAAATAAGAAAAAAGTAAAAACTCAAAACTTATTACGTAAGTAAATGTAGTGACACAGAACTCTAATTATTTCGGTGCTCCTATACATTAAATAAAACTCTTTTTGAAGATGTAGAACAACTTTCAAGAACTTTGTCGTAAAATTAAAAATGTTTAAAAAATATTATACGCCAAAAATAAAAGTAAAATTGGATCTTCAGTAAATCTTATGGTGACATTTGAAAGATTAACCTCCTTAAGAAATAAATTTGGAAATGGTAACGGAGATTAAAATAAAATAACTTCTGTCTCTTACACAAAAAGGTTTATTTAACTTTGAATTATACACCGAATTTTAGTAAAAGACTTTTGATAAGTACCTGTGTCGTTTGTTTTGTTATGAAAGACGAAAATTCCATTTTTTTGGGTGTGTGAATAAAAATTTTATTATCAATAAGTAATGAAATTATTTCAAAGAATACGGAAGAATTTATAAACAGATGAAAGGACTGTTTTCGACTCTCTGTACAGGTACCCCAGCGTTTCTCACCCTGTACTGACTTACTGACAGTGAATCGGTCCCTTTGTAAAAGTTTACCAGACAGAAAAACTGTGTTAGAGTTCTTTTGGGTTCGAATAGAACATATAAAGGTGACATCCTTAGTCTAGACCTAACCTCTACAGAGGTCCTAAAGGACCAAGAGCATGTACCCTTTGTCATAAACCGCTTGCGGTAGGTCCGTGTAGTATTATAATACCGAAGTCAACTAATTGGACAACAAACCGATTTCGTGAAACCATTCTTTACTACGAATGAAATGGACTCTAACGGAGAATTCCGTGTCCATTCATACATCTTTCTTTACCGAAATATTTTTTTCTGACACTTTGTGAGGACTGTAAAAACTTCACTTCACCGAATCAGCATTCGTCACGACATTTATTCATCCATTTTGAAACCTTGTAAATTGTTAATTTTTATCTTTAGTTATTTAAAATGTCTGACACTTTACTGACAGAACAATATCTTTGTTTCTCATCTTTAGTGGTACCAACGGTATATCAGCTATTCTAAGGACACGACCTTCCTACCCAAAAGAAAGACCCAAGGTACGAACGTCATATGGGGTCAGTTCGTGTCGATACAATGACCCGGAACTGGTACCCTGGTACAGAATAAACAGTAAATAAGTAAATAGTCCGTGTATAGTACACGATTTATGAATTAATGTTTATTTACATTTCTATGATTATTTTACAGTGAAAATATAAACCATTCCATGGATCGGAAAATACTTTTTACTTATCAAACGAGACTTACAGGTGTGAAAAGAGTCAAAATGTATTTCTAGACGGAAGGAGTTCTTTGTAAACGTTCACACTAAATTCTTTTTATTTGTGGCTCTTTTGTTTCGTATTTCAGTCCAGGACAAATCAAAGATCTAATTTATAGTTTTAGTAAGTTCTGTTTAACAACTCTGTTACTACTGAGGAGTCCTTTAGGTATTGTTTATATTACTTGTCATCCCTTTGATGAAGAGTATATAATAGAAGACGAAAAAAAAAAGAAGATTAAGGAGTTCGGAAACAAGAATTCCTTCGTTTGACGACAAAGTGAAGGGACTTCGGGGACTATTATGGTATGTTCTTGTAGTCTCTTTTTTGCCTAGGTTCTATCCACGGTAGGGGTCCCCTTGTCTTGCGAAGAAACAAAATATAAAGGTAACCTTTAGACCTCTAAAACGTACGTTTGCAGAATAAAGTACCGTGACGAAGAGTTTAACTCTCTAATTTAGATTGAGACGTATTTCCAAAAAAGTTATTTCATCCAACGTGTCAGAAGATAAATACCCTTTGACTACGTAGTAGACTATACGTAAGTTAACGATTGAAAACAAAGTGGTTTCGACCTTTCTTAAAGTTGGTTGGTAATAGATTAGTTCTTTTATAAAGGATGGATAGAACAGAAGTTGTATTGAACGACGGTTTACGTCAAAACTGATAACATTTAGTGATACGTAAAATTGTTCGTTTTGTCTGAGAGATCAAGACAATCTTTTCCATGTTTAATAACTTTGTTAGGTAGTAATAGTCGCCTTACGGGAGTTTAAAACACACACAACGTCATACTAATACTGTATTAAATTACAATACATCCAATATGCATGATGAAATAAATTCGTCTTAAACATATTGGAACTTTATGTTTGTCCATAATATTATTAAGGTGATTTGACAGAGTACAAATATGTGTTAGGACTGATGTGTCATTTCGGACGTTAATCCCACAAATAAATCGATATTTTAAATGACATTGAACATTATAGTTTTAAGGTGGACTTAAGTTGTATTATATCTCACGTCCTCTTTCTTTTGGATCATCCTCGACACCCCAAGAAAACACACACACCAAAAATTTATTTTTCTGTCAATAGAGTTAGATCGATTGGCGGTCAAGGAGTGTCCGTGTTTTGTACGAACTCCTTTGCACAGAATCGTGTCTTCTACCGAAGACAGAGGTCTTCACAAATATGGACCTAAAGGTCAAGCTAAACTAAACCACCCATGACGTAATATACGAGAACTTTTCCCCTGACCGACTCCTTCCGGAAGTCTTTACAGGAGATTAGGGGACCTTGTACACAAGTGTCTCGGTTCTCCCTTCATCGGGTCACGGGTCTGAGATCTTGACTACCGAATCCAAGTCGGGGTCGGAGACCCTGGAACCCTCCCAAAGAAGTAGAGACACGGATGTGGAGACAACTTACCCTTTAAAATAAAAAAATTAGTTTCTAAATTAAATTTTCTCCTTTTTATATTTTAGTTTCTAAATTAACTTAAAATATATCTTCAAAACCTTGTCCTAGACCGTGCGCTTTTCATAATGGATGTCCTGTCGACAAAAAGAAATAAAGCTTTCAAGTAACGTCTGATACTTGACAGTGTCACGACAAGGAAATAATTAGGTTGTTTTTAAATAAAATACAAGTGTTACCTCTACACATTCCACACAAAAGTCGAAGACACTACCGTTGGTGTCTTCCTCTCCCGTAGACGTGTCGTGTCAGAACAGACGAGTGAGGTAGTCGCTAACAGGGTCTCTCTTCCCTTTTGGGTTCTTCCCATAGGACCGAGATTGGAATGGACACAGAGTTGGAGGACCTCAGGGAGGAGTACATTCGTTGTCCGACATTGACACCACAAACTTCGTAGGGTAGTGAAGACTACTCGTGGCGAGTTTGTTTTCGTCTCTATACAAGGTCCCGGATTGTCTTAAGTCTACTACAACGTTAGAGAGAGAGAAAGTGTGTGTGTGTGTGTGTGTGTGTGTGTGTGTGTGAAACACTCGTAGTAACAGACGTGGGGTAGGGGTGAGACCTTGGGTCGGCAGTCATGCCACTGAGGACGCGTACGAGCCACAGTTTACCACGTCTATGTGAACAGTTGTCGTGTCAAAGACAGGAGTCTTCGAATTGTCGGATAATACCTACCGGAGTTTAACTCACATGTATCTTAATAGACGGGCAAGTTCACGTCCAAGAATACAAGGTAGGGACCTCAAAGATTAAACCATCCAGTCCCGACACCGGACTCTCGACCGATGAGTCGATCGTCGGGTGCACTAGACCTGTGTACGTGACGGTTGGTGTGGGGTCACACTACCAATCCGTTCTCCACGAAGTGTCTTTCCTATGTCCTTATAAAGTATCGTAGACGTCCAGTCTTCACTCGGTCGAGATTCCTCATTTCTCTCGTCTCGACCTCGTGATGACGATAATCTCTCTCGTCTTCGGTCCGAACTCCCTCATCCTGTCCGGTGGTCAGGGTCGAAGACGTCCAGGGAGACAGATTCTTAGGACCTCGGCGACTCTTACAAAGGGAGACCGGGTCGTCAAGGAATACTAGTCTCCCATGAGAGTAGGGAACGAGGTCCTACGTTTCAGGTCTCCCTGGAACCCCGTGTCCCTGAAACGGGAGGAGGATACGGTTCGTCTCGATTGTCCCGTTTCGTCACACCAGGTCGCCTCTTTCCGACACTACGTCTTAAGGACTAGACGAAACCCGACCGGTGATCCAGTCGTCGCCCCCATCCCACCCCCTTTGTTTCACTGGGAGGTTTTCGGTTCCGTCCCAACAGACCGCCGCATCCGTCCTGACCACTCTCAACTACCTGGTGGTCCGAGGGCTCACTCGGGTCCTGTCTAGGGTTGAAGTCGTGATCATCTGTGTCCGGAGTCTGTCGTCGTCAGACACTACCCTCGTCGCCTCGGTCTCCTGGACTGCCTTCTTGGTAGGAATGGTGTATCTAGTATTTTGGGGTGGAGACGTCTTCTGTCCTTAGACTTTCTACCTTGTCAAAAGGGGGCCAACCGGTTGATTTGGAGTTTACATCTAATTTTAATAACTTTTAATTCAAAATTTAATAGACCCAGTCACCAAGAGTTTCACACCAGGGGTCTGGTCGTCGTCGACGTAATGGACTCTTGTACAATCTTTACGTTTAAGAGTCCGGTGGTAGGGGTCAGGACGTCTTAGTCTTTAAGACCCTTCTCCCGGGTCGAACATAAAGTTCGGAAGGTCCTCCCAAGCTACTACAATTTAAAACTCTTGGTGAGAAGATCTGAGTTCCAAGAGTTTCAACATGCACGACCGGAATGGACCTCTCGGAGTTGAGAAGAAGTCGTATCCAGGGATCCCTGACACAAATTGACCGTATCTACTCCGGACCCGAAGCCCTCAAAAATTCTAAAGTCCACTCGATTATCCGTCTACTCAGACCCTTGACGTTCCGGTCTGACTCTAATCCAAAAAGGGATATGGTCGCTACACACACACACCAGTCAGTGAAGTCAGTGCATCAGTACAGTCTGGGATACCTCGGACTATATTCGTTGGGATACCTGATATCGGGTGGTCCGAGAAGACAGGAACCCTAAGAGGTCCGTTCTTATGATCTCACCTAACGGAACTAAGGGACTAGAGGTCCCCTAGAAGGACTAGATCCCTAACTTGGGCGTAGAGGACACAGAGGTCCTGACGTCCACTCAAGAAATGGAGACTCGGTGACCCCTTTGGGTATGGTCACTAACCCATTAATATTTTCTAAGATCTCTCTTTCCGTTAACTCAAACAAGGAGTGAACTCTATCTCCCATTAAAGTATTGGAATAGTGGACAGAAAGTTAAGGACGAGGGAGGTTGAGCTACGACGGGAAGGGACGTTGTCCGATAAGACAGGACTGAGACTGGAAGACGGTACTCACGACTGGAACACATAAAGAACTTACCTTCAACATGACGGATCCGACACAAGGTCACTTCGACGATACCTTCCAACGACACCCGTATCTCTTCTCCAGACACCTCACCCGAAAGGGGTCCGACGGTGTACACTTCCCAGAAGTCTCTCTTGTGGGTTCGACCCTTCGTCCCTGAAACTGGTCTGCTTTCTACTCGAGTCCAATAAGAGACCCGAGGGAGGTTCTTCGAGTTCGGAGTCACACAGTCCTGTTACTACACGGGGAAGACCATAGTTAGTCACTGTTGAGACTTCTCTGATACTTCGAACTCTGGTCCTCGGTCCCCGACTCTCCACCGACGTAAACGACCTGTGGGTGACACAACGAATGGAGTCTCGTTGACCTGCAAAGATACCATTCAGGGAATACATGTCTACTCAAGGCAAGGTTCTCGTGTAGACATTCAGGTTAGACAAGTATTCAGGTGGTTTCAATCGGTGCATACGTTGATTGTGTTAGTCGATATATCATGAGATGACAGTATCCGAATATTGTGAAAGTTGTGTTTATCATACAGGTGTTTTTTGTTTGTTTTTTATTTCTTTTGAAAAAATTAGAATATCATATTATGGAACTTTTTATGTCATCATGTCGTATTGTCGACCGTATGTCTCCAACCGGTCGTACAAGTGTAAAACTTGTAAGCATTGAACGAAGGGACAACCGGGCTAGTCTCTTCGTAGACGGACGTTACGTCATCTAGTGGTTGTTACGTTCTCTGGACCAAGTCAGGGACCGAACTCTTCTAAGGAACCTCTTCCTTTACCGTAGGGAGAGGTCATAAGAACGGACCCTTTAGGGTACCTGTCTCCTCAGACCACCCGATGTCAGGTATCCCAACGTTCTCGGCTTGTCCTGAAATCGTTGATTTGGTGGTGTAGTTGAACTTCCAAGTCTACATCTCCTGAATGACATGACTCTCTCAGACTCCGGAAGGAAGTCTCTGACTTCCGAGGGTCGCCGTGGGGGCCCTGTTGTACCAGGGGTCGGGTTTGACCTCTCAACTAAGGAGAGTTTACAATGTGTAGGAGGTTTGAGTGGAGAGAGGGTAGGAAGGAAGGGTGAGATGTACAAGGTAGGGGAGTCCTTTTGCGATTTCCAACCCACTACGAGTATTCCAACCTAAGTATTAAAAAGGACTTTGGTGACGTCACATACCCTGTACGTAGTATATAATCTCACGTACACTCCATCCACCCCCAGTCCCTACACTACTATTCTGTAAAAAACCAAAGAAATTTTCTGAGGTTTACCCACCGGTAGGTATAGTCATACAACGGTCGTTCCACTAAGTTATGTCTTGATTTGCAAATGAACCGTTGACGATTTAAATCCCTTATGTCTTAGACATTCTCTACCAAGTCCGGGACCTCCTCGGTTGAAGTAAACACCGTCCCCACCGGTACACCATTTCAACTATGGACACGTTACACAGTCACACACCTTACACTAGTTTTCTTTGTTTCAGCGAGTCAACACAGGCTGAGAAACACTGGGGTACCTGATATGTCAGGTACCTTAAGAGGTCCGGTCTTATGACCTTACCCATCGGAAAGGGAAGAGGTCCTCTAGAAGGGTTGGGTTCTTGACTTGGCCCCAGAGGACATAACATCCTTCTAAGAAATGGTTGACTCGATAGTCCCTTCGGGTACTAGTTTTCTCCATCTATAGTTAAGACATAGTGAACGGTTCCTTTTACAAAAAGGACATAAAGTCATTAAAGAGTAGGACAGTCACCTAAGAGTCTTGGGGTAAAATTTGGACACTTGTTACTTTTATGGGGTTTCTTCCGTCTTGTTCTACCGTTGAGCCAAAGGTCTGTGGACGGACTTCGTCTCGTCGGGTCTGTCAAAACTGTGACGTGTGTAATTTTGTATGTACTCCCATTTTATTTGAAAATGAGATACGGTCACGTAAAACAACGTCTTCAACTTTAAACGGGGTCTATGGGAATCGTACAACTTTTATACCGACTCCTGAATGTCCTGTCGACTACACTCTTAAATTTAGTGTACACCCTAAAAGATAGAACCGACTATGATGTTTTCATTAATATAGTGAGACAGTGAATAAAATTAAATCCCACGATTACTTTTTAAAATACGTGGTCTCTTTAAAAACTGTGGGACAGGTACTGTTGTACTTTATTCTTTATTAAATAAAAACACACAACTTAATTCAGAATTCTTTAAATCGTGTTGACCAACTTTAACCATTCGGATGGACGTTTGCTACGAAGAAGGTTCGATCCCCAAGAGCGAAAGGGCCAGTCCTTTAGAGATAGATTCCATCGTTTGAAAATAGATGAGAGACGGAATAAATGAATGGAACTCGATTACTTAATCTTTACCTACACCCCACTAATTGTGTCGTCGAACCTATGCGGATTCAACGAACCGGTAACGTTTCCAAGTTACGACAGAAGTACTGAAGCTGTGTGTAATGTCATCAGACCAGACGAACTTCCCGTCACCGAGTCGTCACCTAACCTTTACTTGTCTGAACAATCTAGTAGACGCCTTTTACGGGGTACAGTCGGATGTCCTTTTTGACTAGTCTCTGAGTTGGAAATGAAATTCTCTATCAAGATGTAACTTCGGTAAGATATTCTCGACTATTCTGTCTATTGGTCCATACTAAACTATGGGAGTCTACGTAATTTTAACCTAAACCAGGTGAAAAGATACAATGTTAGTCCAAGGTTTTTTACTTTGACATGGTCGTATTTGGTGTGAGGGATTCATCACCCTATGTCCGATTTAATTTTTTGGTCAAGAATTATTATTACCACAAACGGTACGTGACCCTAACAAGATTCTCGAAACGTACATAAATTCATTAAGTTAGAAGAGTGACTACATCCACGATATTCGCAGTAGTGAAATGTCTAATATAAGACTCTGGGTCTCCGTAACTCTTTAACCGAGGTCCAGTGTGAAGGACTCATAACTGCGGACCTATCTTAAGTTCGACAGACCAGCATCTTAGTTACGAGAATTGAAGATTTGGTTTGTCAGGTGTATCGGATGCCACTATCACTGTACAAAACTCTTTTTAACGGTTATCAGAAGTGAAGAAGAATTGGTCTTTATCTTACTTACTTGTCGATTTTTACTTTCAAGGACTCGAGTCATGTCATAACACCATGTACAAATGTAGTAATGAGATCTTAAGGTATTAAGAGGTTTATAGACCTTACACTACATGATTTACCTTTTTCGTAACATGTTTCTAAGACAATCCAATCCTTGAAGGATTTAAACACTCGTCGACAAAAGAGAACACTTTATACTTTGGTATATTTTAATTTATAACGTGGGTTAACTTCCTAAGTCCCAACTTAAGACAAGGCGTATAATCATACCTTTATATTTCGAACTATAACTATTGAAATATGTTTTATACAGTATACAGTAAAAGTGTGAATTTAGACGTGGAGTTCATTTTTTATATATTTTTATTTAAACAAGACTAAATATTTAAAAGTAAAAAAAAGATGAAGTTTACATTTTGTCTTAGAAGTCATAGTGTCTCCAAATATAGTGAACAAATTTGGTGTTGAGTTAAATTTTTTTTTTGATGTATTTGAGGATTGTCAAATAAAGAAAGTAGATAAAAGTAATCCACTTTTACGACATTCGTGAACTTGACACGGGAGTCAATATCTAGTCACACCTAAATAACTAATTTACCGTTGGAATGATTTGAGAGTCAAGTCAAGTCAAGTCAGTAAGTCAGTACAGCCTAAGAAACACTGAGGTACCTGACGTCGTACGGTCCGAAAGGACAGGTAGTAGTTGAGGGTCTCAAATGAGTTTGAGTACAGGTAACTCAGCCACCGTGGTAGGTTGGTAGAGTAGGACACGGTAGGGGAAGAGGAGGACGGAAGTTAGAAAGGGTCGTAGTCCTAGAAAAGTTTACTCAGTCGAGAAGTGTAGTCCACCGGTATCGTGACCTCAAAGTCGAAGTAGTCAGGAAGGTTACTTACAAATCCTGACTAAAGGAAATCCTAACTAACCAACCTAGAGGAACGTCAGGTTCGCTGAGATTTCTCAGAAAAAGTTGTGGTGTCAAGTTTTCGTAGTCAAGGAGCCGAAAGAAATATCCGGTTACGAGTGTAGACATGTACTGTTGACCTTTTTGGTATCGGAACTGATCTACCTGGAAACAACCGTTTTATTACAGAGACGAAAACTTATACGACAGATCTAAAGAAGGTTCCTCATTCGTAGAAAAATAAAGTACCAACGTTAGTGGTAGACACCTTAAAACTTCGGGGGTTTTTATTTCAGACGGTGACAAAGGTGACGAAAGGGTAGATAAACGGTACTTCACTACCCTGGTCTCCGGTACTAGAATCAAAAGACTTACAACTCGAAATCCGGTTGAAAAAGTGAGAGGAGAAATTGAAAGTAGTTCTCCGAGAAATCAAGAAACGAAAAACGGTATTCCACCTATATATAGTAGACGCATAGACTCCAATAACTATAAAGAGGGCCGTTGAAACTAAGGTCGAAAATAAAACAGGTCGGGTCGTAAAGAGTACTACATGAGGCGTATATTCAATTTATTCGTCCTACTGTTATATGTCTGAACTGTATGAGGAAAGGGATAAACCTTGGTCACACAACAAGGTACAGGTCAAGGTCAAGATTGACAACGAAAGACTGGACGTATGTCTAAAGAGTTCTCCGTCCAGTCCACCAGACCATAAGGGTAGAGAACTTCTTAAAAGGTGTTAAATGACACTAGGTGTGTCAGCTTTCGAAACCGTATTAGTTATTTCGTCTTTATCTACAAAAAGACCTTGAGAGAACGAAAAAGCTACTAGGTCGCCTACAACCGTTAAACTAGAGACCAAGAAGACGGAAAAGATTTTGGTCGAACTTGTAGACCTGTAAGTGTCAAGTATACAACAACTTCGGACCGAACCTCTTAAAACTCGTAATGAAATGATCACACACTCTACTCACGTTAACACGCCATCAAACTCCTAAGAAACCGTAACGGAAAGAAACCCTAACCTTACTTTTGACTGGAAAAGGTCAGGACACCGGTGACGACTCAAAAGGTTTAAACGACCGTATAACTCACGTCGTGAAAGTGTCGTAGTAGAAAGTCCTAAACTTTATCAAGTTGACCTTAAGGTACTGGAGGTGATTGCAACAAGTATCACTACGAAAGATTCCGGGTGAACTGAAGTATAAGGTCCTACAGACCGAGATCCACTCACTAGTGTGGTAGTACCAATAGACCCAGTACTTCTAGAAAAAACATGTCAAGAAGACACATAAGAACGGTGGAGAAGAATTATAGAAGACGAAGCCAATCCTGGTATGGTAAAGACAGGAAATTACTCGGGTAGAAACGTACTTTATAAGGGAGCCATAGAGATTAAAAGAACTTCTCTAGAGATCAGAAAGGGTAAGATAACAAAAGGAGATATAGAAACGTGACTAGTGACTCCTTCCGAAAGAATAGAGAGGAACGAGATAAACCTTAAGACGTAAGTTTACCCATGTACAAAAGAAAAGAGGAAACGAAAACCGAAGAGAAGAAAAGTGTCGATAAACATTCCGGAGGAGTCTGTAGGTAAAACGAAATGATTTGATTTTATTAGAGAGTCGTCAAGATTATAAAAAAAGATACTCAAAAACCTCTGAGTCTCTTTTCCACTATTCCTGATTGTTTACGTTATAATAGAGGGAGAAAACTTATAAATATTAAGAATAAAGTCAAATGTCGAGTAAAATTAACGATCAAAAAGGTCTAGTAACAAGTTATTATCATTTTAATCCGACTAATATTATCTACAGGACAGTAAGGATCCATAACACAAGAATATCACCCTACGTGTCTAGAGTTCACATGTCAAGTTTCACAAACTTTTTACATATGGGGTACATTCGGTGTGAAGTCAGTTCTATACTTGAAGTTCTCCTATAATGTAATCCGATAACGGACAGGGTAAATCGACCTTCTAGTAACGTTATCATGTGGCACGTAACTGTCCCTTTATAGTCTCGAAGTATCTTCGGAACGTCTCGACTCCTTTGGTCTATACCGTTGGTCGGACCCCGAACTGTAAGTGGTGAGGGTAGTGGGAGGATTTAGAGTCTCGACAAACAAACCTACCCAAATACCTACAAAAGGACCGGTTTGTCAACCGGTTTATGACCGTACTGTCGTTTCTCTACCACTAGTCACCCCAAGACATCCAAGTGGGGGAAGTCAAGTCAAGTCAAGTCAAATCAAGTCAAGTCAAGTCAGCGAGTCAGCACATGCTGAGACGTTGGAGTACTTGACGTCGTGAGGTCCGGAGGGACAGGTAGTGGTAGAGGGCCTCAAGTGAGTCTGAGTACAGGTAGCTCAGTCACTACGGTAGGTCGGTAGAGTAGGAGACGACAGGGGAAAAGGAGGACGGGGGTTTGGGAGGGTCGTAGTCTCAGAAAAGGTTACTCAGTTGGGAAGCGTACTCCACCGGTTTCATGACCTCAAAGTCGAAGTCGTAGTAAAGAAGGTTTCTTGTGGGTCCCGACTAGAGGAAGTCTTACCTGTCCAACCTAGAGGAACGTCAGGTTCCCTGAGAGTTCTCAGAAGAGGTTGTGGTGTCAAGTTTTCGTAGTCAAGAAGCCGTGAGTCGAAAGAAGTGTCGGGTTGAGAGTGTAGGTATGTATTGGTAATCCTTTTGGTATCGGAACTGATCTACCTGGAAACAACCGTTTCATTACAGAGACGAAAAGATATACGATAGATCCAACCAGTATTGAAAAGAAGGTTCCTCATTCGCAGAAAACAAAGGTACCGACGTCAGTGATAGACGTCACTAAAACCTCGGGGGGTTTTATTTCAGACTGTGACAAAGATCAAAGGGGTAGATAAAGGGTACTTCACTACCCTGGTCTACAGTACTAGAATTAAAAGACTTACAATTCGAAATTCGGTTGAAAAAGTGAGAGGAGAAAGTGAAAGTAGTTCTCCGAAAAATCAAGGAGAAGTGAAAGACGGTATTCCCACCACAGTAGACGTATAGACTCCAATGACTATAAAAGGACCGGGAGGGGATGTGGACATCCCACTCTTGATCTCACATACAAAACTGGGAAGGGATACGTGTAATGTCCTATGCCATGAACTTCAGTGTCCACTTTTCTTGTCTGTTTTCTTCTCGTTTTAGTTAACTTTTGATATTACCCTTGTTGTATAACGTTTTACCTCTTAATAATCTAATCCACTTGTTGTTTACACATTATCTGTATTATCATAGAGGTTCTAAATACCCTTATATAATAATTTTATTCGACTTTTTAATAATTTTTCCTGGGCCAAAGTATAAAGTATTTTATACTTTTTATATCCTCAACTTCGTCATTGGTATTAAGGAGTATTAGAGCGAACTTTAAGACTGGTCTTCAAAACATTCCTTGAACTAAATGATTTACAGAAAACTTCCTATTTCTGGATACTTATCGATTCAATTACTCCTCTATTGAAACTCTTCTTGAATGAGAGATAATGATTCTGTGTGGCGTTTCGGTGCCTCCTCGTCCTCCCATCTTTACCGTGTTTTTGTTCATCTTATTTGACTCCTTAGTGTAGGTGCACACGTACCTTTAATTACGTATGTTTTCTTCTTTTAGTAAAGTTCTTCTTCGTTTCTTCAACTAGTGATATATTTTACGTCTTTTTAACTTAGGAATGGATTTTACAGTATCTTCCCAGGTTGTTCAACCCTCTGACCCTGACTGTATAATATGTGACAATGCACATTTTATCTATTGATTATTCTTGGATGACATATCGTGTCCCTTGAGACGAGCTATGAGACACCACTGGATTTACCCTTACTTTAGGTTCCTTTTCCACCACATATATATATATATATATATATATATATATATATATATATATGTGTGTGTGTGTATGTATACCGACTGAGTGAAACGACATGTCGTATTAGATTGTGTTGTAACGTTTGTTGATATAAGGTTTTTCAAGAAACATTTTTGCCGTATCCTTATATCGGAGGTCTATCTATTTTCTGGTTTTAATTTTCTATTTTGATTTTACAATTATCTTCAACAATATTCTTCTATAGAAGTACTGGATGAGTATCTTTTTAACAAAAGATTATAGGGACTGACCTTGAATTTGGAATATTCACATGTTAGTAACCGGTGTTAAAACCTATCCTAACACGGAAAAGGAAACGTATACGAAGACGACTCGCCTCAAGATACACGAAAGGATTTATCTAGTGTTAACGAAATTGTAAAGTTTTACAGTTTTTAATTAACGAAATTCTATCTTTTAATCTCTTTAAAGTGATATACGAAAACAAAAAACGAACACGTTTTAGTATTCATATGTTGAACAACTTTCAAACGTGTACATATGTTGAAACGTCGGTGATGTTTATAGATTTATATATAGAAAAAGGGTAGGATCTTTTAAGGGAACGTGAGAAAGAGTCCCCTTTTTTTTTATTAGGGACTGGTGTCAAAAAGAAAAAGAAAAGTCTTTTTTTCAATATTTTCTGTATAATAATACATTCAAGAAAAAAGTATCTTAACCAAGTAGAGTAAATTTAAGAGTTTAAATAATCGTATTTCAACAAGTATCATAGGAACGTATTAAGAAATTTATTATTATGATATCCTAGACATCATTACGAAGAGAAAAGTACTTACTATGTCTATTAAAAGGGGCGAAAAATAGAACTCGTAAAAATGATCACTAAGTAGTTAAAAAAAAAAAAATTCTTAGTTGAAAAACGAACCAACTAAAAGAGATAATATACGACCAAAAATAAAGTAAACAAAGATGAAAATTAAAATAATAAGGAAAAGAACATGAAAGAAACCCAATTTAACTAAGAGGAAAAGATTGAAGAACCTAACTTACGAATCAAATAACAAAAATTTTGAAGGATGAAAAATTTTTTATACACGTGAATTTACATATTTAAGGACGATTCATTGACGTAGAGTGTTAAAGACTTATACAAAAACATTAGAAAATCAAGTCTTATGAATGATTAAAGGTTATATTAACGAAGAAACTGGATCTTCAGTAAATCTTCACGAGTTTGCACAAAATTACAGATTCTCTAAAGGATAAATAGAAAGAAAAAACTTAACATTGAATTAAGGAATCAGAGAGACAAATGAAAAAACCACTTCATTTGTACACTTCATTTATACATTGAGGTTAATGTGTATACAATCTTCGAACTGATACAGGGTATCCTGAGAATAGAAGGACATAGATTCAAAAAAAAAAAAAAAAAGAAAAAGAGAAACATGAAGGTAAACCGATAAAAAGATATCTGGACAAAAAAATTAAGTGATTAATACTGAAAAGGAAACAGTGAGATCATCAATTAATAAGTGACTAAAGATAATTAAAATAAATCCATAAAATTAAGAGTTTATAACGAAAACAAAAAACACTCGTAAATTTAAGATATAATTTTACAAGAAAAGTTGGTAAAATATATAGGAAAAGGATACACACATAATAAAAAATTTCGTATCATTACTGTCACTACAATTTCAGGAACAAACGTCCCGGTTTTGATCCTACTCCGATCACTCAATGGGTCTCGTGTCATAATTTACTTGAGTGTAAGTTCTATTACATTTAAACGTGGGACCTTGGAGTGGAGTAGGTAAATCAGGACCTCGTATCAGGAAAGAGGACACACACCGTAAAGACCCGAGAGACCCCAAGAGGTTCTAAGAAGGTGAGACTGACTCGGTCTTAATAAATTATATATGGATGAAACACTGGGGATTTTAGGGACAACTCGAAAATCGGAGAGTCGTCGAGGACTAATCTTAGAAGGTCCTAGAGTGGAATCCGTCCGTGTCGAATCTTTATTCGTTATGAAAGTTCGTCTGTAAAACTCGAAGGTAAGACGTTGAAGGAGAAGAGGTCACGGACTGTGTGTTTAGGGTCGGTAAAATCGTTAGGGTTTGAGGGTAGAAGTACAGAGGGTAGGAAACCTAACAATGAGTAAAGAGTCTGAATAAACAGATACGGTACCAAACCTTTTATGGGACTCTTTGTTTCTGAATCACTTACACCACGAGTTGAGTGCACGAAGAATAAAGAGTCCCTAATATACATCGGGAGTTGACCAACCACTTTATATCTTTCTACTGGTATTCTTTAGTTATTGTCCAATCTCCCTACGGTTTGTCGTTAACAAAGTGTTTCACTGATGACTCCTAATAGTTCCTTTTTATAAAACCCCGAACTAACTTTAAAAAATCCAGGAACGTATACATAATTATCTATGTAACTCCATTCTCTCTGTCCCTTTCTTTATTTGTCATCTCCTCGATCGTATCTACGACTAGGTGAAGGTCTAGTCGTAGAACCTCCGTCTTCTTATTATTATGGTTAAGGAAAAACCATGTTCGGGATTTAGGAACGTAGGACCCTATACACAAACCCTTCTACGTTTCGTAGACGAGGGAAGCAAGTCCACCAAAACTAAAGTACTTCTTTTCGGTTTTACGAAGTACTCTATTCGGGAGTAACAGAAAAAGAGTTAGAATACAGTAGACCGTATATTAATCACAGTTAAGATTGTAATTCAGCTGACGCGTAGAACAAAAGTCAAAATACAAAAGTTGGAAAGTACACAGAAGAACCCATAAAACCCCTCTGTAGTTCTCTCCTATGTGACCCCGACGATCGGGTAACGGATAAGTTTGTCTACAGAGTGACCTTAGTAAATAATACCAAAGTTTCCTAAATTAAAAACTTTAGTAGGGTTTGAGAAGACTCAGCATAAAGGAAGATGTCGAAGTATCGTAACTTAGTAATCATAAAAAGAAAATTTCAAAGAGATTTTCAAGTTCATATAAAGAGGTAGATAACAACCACCCTTACGTTTGATCATGTCGGTGATACCTCTTGTCACACCTCTAAGGAATTTTTTAACGTTTATCTTGATGGAATACTGGGTCGTTAGGGTGACGACCCGTATGTGTGACTCCTTTGGTCTTAACTTTCTCTGTGTACATGGGGTTACAAGTAGCGTCGTGACAAATATTATCGATCCTGTACCTTTGTTGGATCTACAGGTAGTCGTCTACTTACCTATTCTTTCGACACCATGTATATGTGTTACCTCATAATGAGTCGGCAATTTTTCTTAAGTAAACTTAGTCAAGACTACTCTACCTACTTTGACCTCGGCTAATATGTCTCACTTCATTCGGTCTTTCTTTTTGTGGTTATGTCATATGATTGTGTATATATACCTTAAATCCTTCTACCGTTACTGCTGGGACATACGTTCTGTCCCTTTCTCTGTGTCTACACATATTACCTGAAAACCTGAGTCTCCCTCTCCCTCTCCCACCCTACTAAACCCTCTTACCGTAAGATTGTACATATGATAGTACATTCTTAACTTAGCGGTCAGATACAGACTACGTCCTATGTCGTACGAACCTCGACCACGTACCCCTACTGGGTCTCTCTACAATACCCCTCCCTCCACCCTCCCCCCAAGTACAAACCCTTGCGTACATTCTTAATTTCTAAAATTTTATTTTTTTTTATTTATTTTTTATTTTCAAGTTCATATAAATTTACGTGAAATTTTTCATCCCCCCTAAACTCAGTGATTCTTTGTTTTTTATAATTTATAAATTCTTATTGAGATTATTCTTTATATTTCTTTTTAATTCTTCTAGAACTCTAGACTTACTTCTGAACGGATTCATTTAGTTGAAACAAGGATTTAGAATTTCTACCTCTACCGGAGTTTAATCACTTATAATAGACTCATTGTAGCGATTAGTTTTAATACTTCAGACTTTTATAATAAGGTTTTAAGTGGAGTTATTCGTGTTATTTTTATTTTTTGTACAGGATACATAGAAAAAAATTCTACTTTTCTCTCTCCTTTCCTTCTTGAATAGGATATTCAAAACTTTATTAGTTTTAAACAATATTTTTATGGACCGAGTGACATAGTATTACCCAATAATTATCCGGGATTTTATGTGTGTTACCACACTAGTGAGTGGATCTCGGTCTATAGGACCTTACACTTCAGTTCAACCGGAATCCTTCGTGGTAATACTTGTTTCGATCACCTCCACTACCTTAAAGTCAACTCGATAAAGTTTAGGATTTTCTACTACGACACTTTTACGACGTGAGTTATACGGTCGTTTAAACCTTTTGAGTCTTTTCCAGTCAAAAGTAAGGTCAGGGATTCTTTCTGTTACGGTTTCTTACGTCTTTGACCTTTCGACCTAAATCTTTTCCGTGTCTTTGGTCTCTAGTTTAACGGTTGTAACTTTTTCGTTCTCTCAATGTTTCTTTGTAGACGAAGTCGAAATAACTGATACGGTTACGGAAACTGACACATCTGGTGTCGTTTGACACCTTTTAAGAAGTTCTCTACCCTGATAGTCTGGTGGAATGAACGGGGGAGTCTTTAGACATACGTCCTGTTCTTCCTTGTCAATTTTGGCTTGTACCTTGTTATCTGACCAAGGTTTAACCCTTTCCTCATGTAGTTCCGACATACAACAGTGGGACGAATAAATTGAATGTACGTTTCATGCAGTACGTTTTACGGTCCGACCTACTTCGTGTTCGACCTTAGTTCTAACGATCTCTTTATAGTTATTGGAGTCTATACGTCTACTGTGGTGGGAGTACCATCTTTCGTTTCTTCTTGATTTCTCGAAGAACTACTTTCATTTTCTCCTCTCACTTTTTCAACCGAATTTTAAGTTATAAGTCATTTGATTCTAGTACCGTAGGTCAGGGTAGTGAAGTACCGTTTATCTACCCCTTTGTTACCTTTGTCACTACCTGAGACAAAAAGACCCGAGGTTTTAGTGATCTCTACCACTGTCGTCGGTACTTTAATTTTCTGCGAATGAGGAACCTTCTTTTCGATGCTGTTTAATCTGTCGTATAATTTTTCGTCTCTGTAATAAAACGGTTGTTTCCAGGCAGACCAGTTTAGATACCAAAAAGGTCATCAGTACATACCTACACTCTCGACCACGAGTCTTTCGACTCGTGGTTTATTGACTACGAAAACTTGACACCATAACCTCTTCTGAGAAATCTCAGAGAACCAAAAGTTCCTCTAGGTTGGTCAGGTAGGATTTCCTTTAGGTCAGGACTTATAAATAACCTTCCTGACTACGACTTCGACTTTGAGGTTATGAAACCGGTGGACTACGCTTCTCGACTAAGAAAACTTTTCTGGGACTACGACCGTTTCTAACTTCCGTCCTCTTCTTTCCCTACTGTCTCCTACTCTACCAACCTACCGTAGTGTCTGAAATACCTATATTCAAACTCATTCGAGACCCTCAACTACTATCTTTCCCTTCGGACCCCACGATGTCAGGTACCCCAACGTTTCTCAGTCTGTGTTGACTCGATGACTTGACTTGACTTTTATGTATTTCTAAAAATATATTAATATAATGATAATGTGAACTAATTTTTTTAGAAAATTATTTACAACGATTTTCAAAGAGTCACGAAATCCTTTTTTCTAATTGAAAGTAAAGTTTACAATTTGTTCTTTACTTAAGGTCAACAGATTATGGGAACACCGCGGTGGGTTCTGCCCGCCCAGTACCACCTCTCCAGACTGTCTTACACCAGGTGGCCTCTTCCTTGGGGTACTTGTTATACTTTTCCGTTTTACTATCCTATGACTTTCTCCTTGAGGGGTCCAGTCATCCACGGGTTATACGATGACCTCTAGTCACCTCTTTATTGAGGTCTTTCTTACTTCCCTACCTCGGTTTCGTTTTTGTTATAGGTCCACACCTACACTGACCACTATCTTCGTTCCAGACTACGACATTTCTCGTTATAACGTATCCTTGGACCTTACAGTCCAGGTACTTAGTTCCGTTTAACCTTCACCAGTTTATTCTCTCCCGTTCTCACTTGTGGTTGTAAGATCTTTAGTCGCTTGATTTTACCTGACCTTACCCACTCAAATTGAGTCTACTTGTAATTAATATAGATGATGACACCCGTCCTTAGGGAATCTTCTTTACCTCATCGGTAGTACCAGTTGTTTTCTCAGACTTTACGTCATGAACCTACATTAGAGTTTTTACTGTCTTACTAGAGACAAACAAAGGTTCCGTTTTGTAAGTTATAGTGTCATTAGGTTCGGATACGGGGTTGGTCATTGTGACTTCTTCGACTTCAACTTACGAAGATACTTCTGGATGTTCTGGAAAATCTTGATTGTGGGTTTTTTCTACAGAAAAAGTAAAATCCCCTGACCTTACGATTTCGTCCTTCAGTTCTTTGTGGACCTAATTGTCCGTTTAAACCGGAACCTAATACCTTACTTCGTCCCGTTTCTGAGTATCTCAAAACGGTTCTTTTACGTGACCAGTATCGTTTGTGGGAGAAGGTTGTTGTGTCCTCTTCTGAGATGTGTACCTGTAGTGGTCTACCAGTTGTGGTTTTAGTCTAACTAATATAAGAAACGTCGGTTTCTACCTCTTCGAGATATGTCAGTTGTTTTTGTTCTGGTCTTCGACTGACACCGAGTCTAGTACTTGAGGAATAACGGTTTAAGTCTAAATTTAACTTCTTTCATACCTTTTTGTGATCTGGTAAGTCCATACTGAATTTAGTTTAGGGAATACTAATATTTCACCTTCACTCTTTATCTAAATTCCCTGATCTAGACTATCTATCTCACGGACTACTTAATACCTACCTCCAAGTACTGTAACATGTCCTCTGTCCCTAGTTCTGGTAGGGGTACCTTTTCTTTACGTTTTTTCGTTTTACCGACAGGCTCCTCCGGAATGTTTATTGAAACTTTTCTTCTCTTCGTTTTTCGTTTACTCTTTTCCTTTCTATATTCGTAGACTTACGTCTCAAGGTTTCTTATCGTTCTTCTCTATTCTTTCGAAAGGAGTCACTAGTTACGTTTCTTTATCTTCTTTTGTTGTCTTACCCTTTCTGATCTCTAGAGAAGTTCTTTTAATCTCTATGGTTCTCTTGTAAAGTACGTTTCTACCCGAGCTATTTCCTGTCTTTACCATACCTGGATTGTCTTCGTCTTCTCTAATTCTTCTCCAGCGTCCTTATGTGTCTTCTTGACATGTTTTTTCTAGAGGTACTGGGTCTATTAGTGCTACCACACTAGTGAGTGGATCTCGGTCGGTCTTTACACTTCAGTTCACCCGGAATCCTTCGTAGGGATACTTCTTTCGATCACATCCACTTCCTTAAGGTCAACTCGATTAAGTTTAGGACTTTCTACTACAACACTTTCACGACGTGAATTATACGGTCGTTTAAACCTTTTGAGTCGTCACCTGTGTCCTGACCTTTTTAAGTAAAAAGTAAGGTTAGGATTTCTTTCCGTTACGGCTTCTTTCGAGTTCGATGGTGTGTTAACGAGAGTAGAGTGTGCGATCATTTCATTACGAGTTTTAAGAGGTTCGGTCCGAAGTCGTTATACACTTGGTACTTGAAGGTCTACAAGTTCGACCAAAATCTTTTCCGTCTCCTTGGTCTCTAGTTTAACGGTTGTAGGTGACCTAGTACCTTTTTCGTTCTCTCAAGGTCTTTTTGTAGACAAAGACGAAATAACTGATACGGTTTCGGAAACTGACACACCTAGTGTCATTTGAAACCTTTTAAGACTTTCTCTACCCTTATGGTCTGGTGGACCGGACGGAGAACTCTTTGGATATACGTCCAGTCCTTCGTTGTCAATCTTGACCTGGACCTTGTTGTCTGACCAAGGTTTCTCCTTTTCCTCATGCAGTTCCGACATATAACAGTGGGACGAATAAATTGAATATACGTCTCATGTATTAACTCTTTGTGACCCGACCTTCTTCGTGTTCGACCTTAGTTCTAACGGTCCTCTCCATAGTTATTGGAGTCTATACGTCTACTACGGTGGGAATACCGTCTTTCACTTCTCCTTGATTTTTCGGAGAACTACTTTCATTTTCTCCTCTCACTTTTTCAATCGAATTTCGAGTTGTAAGTCTTTTACTTCTAGTACCGTAGACCAGGGTAGTGAAGTACCCTTTATCTACCCCTTTGTCACCTTTGTCACAGTCTGAAATAAAAAAACCCGAGATTTTAGTGACGTCTACCACTGACGTCGGTACTTTAATTTTCTGTGAATGAGGAACCTTCCTTTCAATACTGGTTGACGGTTATTTACAGACAGATCAGTTCCGATACAAGAAAGGTCATTAGTACATACCTACACTCTCAACCTGACACTTCTTCCGAGTCGTGGCTTCTTAACTACGACCCCACAACCTCTTCTGAGAACTCGTAGGAAACCTGACGTTCCTCTAGGTTGGTCAGGTAAGACTTCCTCTAGTCGGGACCCACAAGAAACCTTCTTTACTACGACTTCGACTTTGAGGTCATGAAACCGGTGGAGTACGCTTCTCAACTGAGTTACCTTTTCTGAGATTACGACCCTCCCAAACCCCCGTCCTCCTCTTCCCCTGCTGTCTCCTACTCTACCGACCTACCGTAGTGCCTGAGGTACCTGCACTTAGACTTACATGAGGCCCTCTACCACTACCTGTCCCTCCGGACCACACGACGCTAAGTACCCCAGTGTTTCTCATCATGTACTGACTCGCTGACTTCACTTGACTTTATTTATTTACGATCTTCATGTGACAGTTTCTCTCATCTCGGACAAAATGATTTTTTTTTTTTGGTTTTTAAGAGTTTTCTATGTGATCTAGTTATTTAATAACAATTATCCGTACACAAACGAAAAACTACTGTCTAATTAGAGGTGTAAAAGTTACATCCAAAAATATAACTATTACTTATCTCTTTTGTTTAATTTTTACCCACTTATTATACTTATCTGTGAAGTATCTTATCACTTTGGGTTTGTTCGTTTATTAGGTTATTAGGTAAGTTGTTTGTACTTTTATAAGAAGTGGACAGAGTACCAGTCCCTTTAAAGTTTAATTCCATTGGTGGTCTATAGTAAACATTAGTGGTCTAAACAGTTTTAATTACTCATTAATGTGGATAATAACCGTACCTACACTCTTTTATCTTCTAAAAACGAGTAATGTGAACCTTACGTGTAACAAAGTCGTGTAAAACCTTTCATTAAACTGTTGTAAACGATTTTAATTTTGATCCGTATGGAAAACTGAGTCATGAGGGTATCTTTATATTCGTATGTATTCCTCTTGTCATACCCCTTTTTTACAGTTAATGTTTAGACAAATATTACTGTTTTTAGAACTTTTATCATACTTAACTACTTTTATTACCAACTTATACAAAACCTTGTAGTCGTCTTGTCTTATAATATGTCAGTGAATTTCTTATAATCTGGGAATTGTCGAATGAACCTCCTTGAAGGTTTTGTGTGACAATCACTGAATCTGCCCTCGTTCTTACTTGTCCTTCAAGAGAGAATCTCGACCTATTACGAGCCTTCAACGTTTATCCTTTTCAAGTCGTTTTCCTCTTCTGTTTAGGTCGGCCATTACTTAATACGTACATAAATAGTACAGAACTCTTACCCCAACCTTAAGCCTCGTTTCCTCTTCCGTGTTCCCTTCTTTACTAAAGTAACAGTTTACATAAATAAGTAGTATTGAGTTTTGTCCCCAACCCACCCTTTGAGGTCGACCTTCACTACATCTCTTTCCTTTCCGACTCACATACAACATTTGTACAAGTACAAACACCCTGGTTCCTACCGATCCCACTCTTGTTCCCGAGTCCCCCTTACCGTCCCACACTTTGTGTCTCTTTACGTTCATAAGCATCGAGTATAAGACGAATGTGTTAAAACTCTACTTGCACCAGAAGTATTGAAGTGTCCGGATGTATCGTACCCTTTAGTCTGTAGAAATGTTATGTCCCTATGAAAGGAAACCCCAGAGTTCTATCTTTTAAGAATGTAAGAGGGATAGAAGCGAGACTAAAGTAGTCCTTCGGACGTGGTAGTCGTAGTTCTTCCAGTAAATTGGGTAAGTCACTCACCGGAGTGACGACTGACGGTAGTCGGTGTCTAGACGCCCGACTCTAAGGTGACATTCCGAGTCACCATTTCTTTAACGGACGATTACGTTTCTGTGTCCTTGACGCTCAAGCTAGAGATCCTACCCTTCTACGGGACCTTCTCCTTTACCATTGGGTGAGGTCATAAGAACGAACGTCTTAAGGTACCTGTTTTCTCGAACCTCCTGATGTCAGGTATCCCAGTGTTTTTCAGTATGTACTGACTCATTGACTCTGTTTTAATTAAGGTGATGTTTGTATTGAACCCTACTTTTAGAAAAAAGTCCGTTCCTAGAAGTACAGTAACAACAAGAAAATTGACATAAACACATGACTGAATTCGAAATCTTCGTCACATTTCATTCCTTGTAGACCTAGACATATTATCTAGTTACAGAGAATAGGAGACATTACTCCAATTTAGATTTCCTAACGATACTTCTAGGTTACTTTAACAAGTTCACTTTAGTCCTACATTTATGATTCCTTATTTGTTTACCTTCTAAACAATAACTTTACCTCGCCAAGAGATACCAAGAAGGTGACGAGGGGAAGGTACAGTAGTCGGACGGAAAACAGGCACCTTTTTTAAATCGGTTTCTTATTCAAATTAGTCTCTTCACTCTTTTACGTCTTTGTTTCCTTTTGACAGATCATTCTGTTTTATTATCATCAAATCAGTAATTCGTTTTAGTTCCTGAAAAAGTAAGGAAAAGCTCCGGATACTTATTATAAGACTAAGTATAGGACACTCGACAGAAAATCTATGACTTTGGGGGTGGTCCATCTTCTTCAATTGATGTACTACTGGTCTAACATAGGTACTGTATTCGACGGTGTTAAGACTCTTGACCAGAGTTCCTTTACCTTTGTTTGGTTGGGACCTCTCTTCTAAGTCAAGTCAAGTCAGCGAGTCAGTACAGGTCGAGAAACATTGGGGTACCTGACGTCGTGTGAGTCCGGACGAACAGGTAGTTGTTGAGGGTCTCAAATATGTTTGAGTACAGGTAACTCAACCACTACGGTAGGTTGGTAGAGTAGGAGTCAGTAAGGGAAGAGAAGGACGGAAGTTAGAAAGGGGTGTAGTTCCAGAAAAGTTTACTCAGTCGAGAAGCGTAGTCCACCGGTTTCATAACCTCAAAGTCGAAGTCGTAGTCAGGAACGTCACTTATAAGTCCTACCTGATCAACCTAGAGGAACGTCAAGTTCCCTGAGAGTTCTCAGAAAAGGTTATGGTGTCAAGTTTTCGTAGTTAAGAAACCACGAGTCGGAAGAAATATCAGGTGAAAGTGTAGGTATGTACTGATGACCCTTTTGGTATCGGAATGATCTACCTGGAAACAACCGTTTTATTACAGAGACGAAAAATTATACGACACATCCTATCAATATCGAAAAGAAGGTTCCTCGTTCACAGAAAATTAAAGTACCGACGACAGTGGTAGAGATCACTAAAACCTCGGGTCTTTTTGTCTCAGGTAGTGACAAAGGTAACAAAGGGGTAGATAAACGGTACTTCACTACCCTTGCCTGTGGTACTAGAATCAAATGGTTTACAACTCAAAATTCGGTTGAAAAAGTGAGAGAAGAAAGTGAAAGTAGTTCTTCGAGAAATCAAGAAGAAACGAAAGATGGTATTCCCACCACAGTAGACGTATAGACTCCAATAGCTATAAAAAGGTCGTTAGAACTAAGGTCGAACACGAAGTAGGTCGGACCGTAAAACGTACTACATTAAACATACATTCAATTTATTCGTCCCACTGTTGTATGTCGGAACTACATGAGGAAAGGGTTAAACCTTGGTCAGATAACAAGGTACAAGCCAAAATTGACAAGGAAGAACAGGACGTATGTCTAAAGACTCCCCCGTCCATTCCACCAGACTATCAGGGTAGAGAACTTCTTAAAAGGTGTCAAACGACACCAGATGTGTCAGTTTCCGCAACCGTATCAGTTATTTCGACTTCATCTACAAAAAGACCTTGAGAGAACGAAAAAGTTACTAGGTTGCCTACAACTACGACCCTCCCTAACGTCCGTCCTCCTCTTCCCCTACTGTCTCCTACTCTACCGACCTACCGTAATGGCTAAACTACCTGTACGCAAACTCACTTGAGGCCCTCAACCACTACGTGTCCCTCCGGACCGTACGACGCTAAGTACCCCAGCGTTCCTCAACCTGTACTGACTCGTTGACTTGACTTGACTTGCCTACGACCGTTAAACCAGAGACCAAGAAGACGGAAAAGATTTTGGTCGAACTTACAGACGTTCAAGTACCAAGTGCATGACGACTTCGGACCGAACCTCTTAAAACTCGTAATGAAACGATCGCACACTCTACTCACGTTAACACGTCATCAAACTCGTAAGAAACCGTACGGAAAGAAACCTTAACCTTACTTTTGAAAGGAAAAGGTCAGGACACCGGTGACGACTCAAAAGGTGTAAACGACCATATAACACACGTCGTAAAGTGTCGTAGTAGGAAATCATAAACTTTATCGAGTTGAACTTAAGGTAGTGGAGGTTATCGAAATAAGTATCACTACGAAGGATTCTGGGTGAACTGAAACGTAAGATCCTACGGATCGAGATCCACTCACTAGTGTCGTAGTACTGATAGACCCAACACTTCTAGAAAAAACATGTCAAGAAAACACTAAAGAACGGTGGAGAAGAATTATGGAAGACGAAGACAATTCAGGTATAGTAATGACAGGAAATAACTCGAGTAGAAACGTACTTTACAAGGAAACCATAGAGATTAAAAGAACTTCTCTAGAGATCAGAAAGGGTAAGATAAGAAAAGGAGATAAAGAAACGTAACTAGTGACTCCTTTCGAAAGAATAGAGAGGAACGATAAGAAACCTTGAGACGTAAGTTTACCCATGTAGAAAAAAGGAAGAGGAAAGCGAAGAGAAGACGATATAAATTCTACCTATTGGTTGATCCTGGATCTCATATCGTGTACCTTGAGACGAGTTACAATACAGACCTACCCTCCCCTCAAACCCCTCTTACCTATGTCCATATACATACCGACTCAGGGAAGTGACAAGTGAACTTTGATAGTGTCGTAACAATTCGATATTGGATTTTGTTTTATTTTTCAATTTTTACTTTATTTCGTTCAAAAGGAAAGGTGGTTGAACGGAGAAATAGCCGAAAACTTACCGTTCGTCGGTCTGGAGTGAAAGCCAATGTCATTTGGTGAGATTATCTTCTTTCACTTCTCCTTAATTTCTCGGAGACCTTCTCCTACTTTCTCCTCTCACTTTTTCAACCGAACTTTACGTTGTAGTTTTTTTGATTCTAGTACCGTAGACCAGGGTAGTGAAGTACCGTTTTTTCTCCCCCTTTTCACCTTTGTCACTGTCTAAAATAAAAGAACCCGAGGTTTTAGTGACGTCTACCACTGACATTGGTACTTAATTTTCTGTGAACGAGGAACCTTCCTTTCGAGACTGTTTGGATCTGTCACATAATTTTTCGTCTCTAAAACGGCTGTTTCCACGTGTATCAGTTTCGACACCAAAAAGATCAACAGTACATGCCTAAACTCTCAAGCTGGGATTTCTTCCGACTTCTTAACTACGAAAGTTTAACACCACGACCTCTTCTGAGAACTCTCAGGGAACCTGACGTTCCTCTAGTTTGGTCAGTTGGGATTTCCTTTAGTTAGGACCTATAAGTAACGTTCCTGAGTACGACTTCGACTTCGAGGTTAGGAAACGGGTGGACTAAGCTTCCCGACTTAATAACCTTTTCTGGGACTACGACCCTTTCTAACTTCCGTTTTCTTCACCCACAGTCTCCTACTCTTTCAATCTATCGTAGTGACTGAGTTACCTGTACTTAAACTCGTTTGAGACCTTCTATCACCTCTTGTCTCCTCCGACTGGACGACATAATCAGGTCAAGTCAAGTCAACGAGTCAACACAGACTGAGAAACGTCGGGGTACCTAACGTCGTGTGGTCCGATGGGACAGGTAGTGGTTAAGGGTCTCAAACGAGTTTGAGTATAGGTAACTCAGCCACTATGGTAGGTTGGTGGAGTAGGAATCAGCATGGGAAGAGGAGGACGGAAGTTAGAAATGAACGTAGTCCCAGAAAAGATTACTCAGTCGAGAAGTGTAGTCCACTGGTTTCATAACCTCAAAGTCGAAGTCGTAGTCAGGAAGTTTTCTTATAAGTCCTAACCAAAGGAAATCCTAACTGATCAACCTAGAGGAACGTCAGGTTCCCTGAGAGTTCTTAGAAGTGGTTGTGGTGGTAAGTCTTTGTAGTTAAGAGACCTCAAGTCGAAAGAAACACCAGGTTGAGACGGTAGGTAAGTACTGATGTCCTTTTTTGTATCAAAACTGATCTGTCTGGCTACATCAGGTACTCCAACGTTTCTCAACCGGTACCGGATTACTAACTTGTTGTCGTTACTGTTGTAATTCATCAGTATTGGAATTTCTTTACAATTCGATTCACTCTCTCTTTTTCTTACTTAATTAGAATATTCACGAGTCCAATAATATTCAAAACCCTCTAAGGGTCAACTGATAAGTAAATCATATAAAACTTATTTATTATTGAGGATCAAGACTAAAATCATATACACGACGACTTCGTTCGTGTTGGTAATCAAGACTTACTCGTCTACTCTGAATCTTTTATGATGAACATACACACATAGTGTAAACATCTTTACTTTTGCATGTGTCAACTAGACCTTAGACTCCCGTCATCAACGGAAGGTAAGAGTGTAAGGTTTCATTCTTGACTAATAGATTCACATTGGGCCTTTCTTCCACCGGTTATCGATTAAACCACTGGAAAGACTACGAATATTTTCAAACTTTCAAGGTCTCACCTAAAGACTTGTTTTATGATAGTCTTCGTCCCTGCCACGACCCTGAAGACAGAAAAGGGTACCTCCTCCATGAAGAGAATTGGAGTTCGGATCACTCACTTCGAAGTTCCTGATGTAGGACTGGGGTGTGTGTGGGGAGACCTCTGTCGGGTCCCGACGGGGTCGTCGGATCCTGTCACCTCCTGACACCGACATTATTGATTCGAGGGTAAATGGATCTCACCTTCCGTGTTTAAAGGATGTTACTCTACACCACATTCCTTTCTTCGGTCCGACCGGGGAAGAAATTTCCCTACTGAGATAGGGTTATCTCCTCTACACTGAAGTTGTCTGTGGAAGTTGAAGACTCAACCGGACCCGTGGTCTCTTGGTCCTCGGTTTCACTTCCTACCTCGTCCGACAAGAGGTGTAGTCACTCAGTCTTGGCCACTTAAGAGAACCTTGAGTACAGTGGAGCCTCTCTTTTTTAGGTGGAATTTTACACTGGACCGGTCTTCGGTTCTAGTCCGTCCGAGGGGACTTTTCACCGACTCCTAGAGTACTGTGGATTCCCTCCTACCCGTCGTCTCGGGACCTCGTAATCCAAGTCCCTGACTTCTCGACGTCCATTGGACCCCCGAGCCCGACCGAAGAGAGAGAGGGACGATGGGTTGGGAGAGAACGGGACACAGGAGAGAACGAGATGGAAGATCTTATACAGATGAATATGCACGTGGAGATAAAGGAAGAAAGAAAGAGGGATCAAAAACGATAATTACCACGTCTCTACGTTTCCGTCGAGTTTGAATATCTAAAAGAATGAAGGTCAAAATCAACGAGTCAGCAGGTTGAGAAGTACCGGGGTACCTGACATCAGGAAACTGGGGTACCTGACATCGAGTAGTCCGAGGAGACAGGTACCCTTAAGAGATCCGTTCTTGTGACCTCACCCAACGGTAAGGGAAGAGGTCCCCTAGAAGGGTTGGGTCCCTAGTTCGGTGCAGAGGACGTTACAACCACCTAAGAAAATGACGGACTCGGTGATCCCTTCGGGAGAATGATTGTCTTCACTTCACTTTCACTTCAACGAGTCAGCACAGACTGAGAATCGCTGGGGTACCTGACGTCGGATGGTCCGAGGAGGTAGGTACCCTAAAAGGTCCGTTCTCATGACCGACGACGACGATTCAGTGAAGTCAGTACAGGTTGAGACACGCTAGGGTCTCTGTCGTCGGGTGATCCGAGGGGACAGGGACCCAAAGAGGTCCGTTCTTGTGACCTCACCCAACGGTAAAGGAAGAGGTGACGTACTTTCACTTTTCACTTTCACTTCAGCGAGTCAACACAGGCTGAGGATCGCTGGAGTACCTGACGTCGGATGGTCCGAGGAGACAGGTTCCCTAAAAGGTCCGTTCTCATGACCTAACCCCACGGTAACGGAAGAGGTTTTCTCTTCTTTGGGTTTAACTCTCTTGGGGTTTAACTGATAACGTATATTCCAGGGAACTTTTCTGGGACTACGACCCTTTCTAACTTCTACCCTCTTCTTCCCCTGTTGTCTCTTACTCTACCAACCTACCGTAGTGACTGAGTCACCTGTACTCAAACGCATTTGAGACCCTCAACCACTACCTGTCCCTCCGGACCGCACGACGTCAGGTACCCCATCGTTCTCAGTCTGTGTTGACTCACCGACTTGACTTGACTTGATATTCCAGGGTTAAAGTTTAAGGGTCCCCTTTCTAAAGTCACTCGGGTCGATCTTAGTCAATAGACAAGTGAGTTGAGTCCGGTGACAATATCCCAGTAGAACCCGTTTATTGTAGCAATTCCCGAGGAAGTGTCCCCACACTATTCTTAAAAATACGGTTCTTAAGAGTCGGACTCTTCTTTAACGTTTTTAAAAGATGGTACATATGTAAGGTTCTGTGACTTATTTTTTTACCTTTATTTTATATCAGGTATATCGTTTGTCTTTTTCTGTTTTTTATGTTACTCTTTCTTTCTCTTTCCTCCTTCTCTCTCTCTCTTTCTAGTATGAATAGTTTATCCAGTGACTTATATAATTATTTACCAGATCTGAAGAACAATTTTCTGTTTTTGAAAATCTAATTAAATATCTCTTTATTTTATTTTAGGATGAAGTCTCACTTTAAACATCTTAAGGTCGATGATTCTTATGTACCTTCTTGACATGTTTTTTCTAGAAGTACTGGGTCTATTAGTACTACTACACTAGTGATTAGATCTCGGTCTGTAGAACCTTACACTTCAGTTCACCCGGAATCTTTCGTAGTGATGTTTGTTTCGATCACCTCTACTACCTAAAGGTCAACTCGACAAAGTTTAGGACTTTCTACTACGATACTTTCACGACGTGAGTTATACGGTCGTTTAAACCTTTTGAGTCGTCACCGGTGTCCTGACCTTTTCCAGACAAAAGTAAGGTTAAGGTTTCTTTCCGTTACGGTTTCTTACGAGTTTGATGGTGTGTAAACGTGAGTAGAGTGTACGATCAGTTCAGTACGAGTTTTAAGAAGTTCGGTCCGAAGTCGTTATGCACTTGGCACTTGAGGGACTACAAGTTCGACCAAAATCTTTTCCGTCTTCTTGGTCTCTAGTTTAAAGGTGTAGGTGACCTAGTACCTTTTTCGTTCTCTCAAGGTCTTTTTGTAGATAAAGACGAAATAACTAATACGGTTTCGGAAACTGACACACCTAGTGTTATTTGACACCTTTTAAGACTCTCTCTACCCTTATGGTCTGGTGGACTGGACGGAGTACTCTTTACACATACGTCCAGTCCTTCGTTGTCAATCTTGACCTGGACCTTGTTGTCTGACCAAGGTTTATCCTTTTCCTCATGCAGTTCCGACACATAACAGTGGGACGAATAAATTGAAGATACGTCTCATGTAGTACTCTTTACGACCTGACCTTCTTTGTGTTCGACCTTAGTTCTAACGACCCTCTTTATAGTTATACGTCTACTGTGGTGGAGTCTATACGTCTACTGTGGTGGGAGTACCGTCTTTCACTTCTCCTCGATTTTTCGGAGAACTACTTTCACTTTCTCCTCTGGCTTTTTCAATCGAATTTCGAGTTGTAAGTCTTTTGTTTCTAGTACCGTAGGCCAGGGTAGTGAAGTACCCTTTATCTACCCCTTTGTCATCTTTGTCACAGTCTGAAATAAAAAACCCCCGAGGTTTTAGTGACGTCTACCACTGACGTCGGTACTTTAATTTTCTGCGAATGAGGAACCTTCTTTTCAATACTGGTTGGATCTATCGTATAAGCTTTCGTCTCTGTAATGAAAAGGCTGATTCCAGGTAGATCAGTTCCGATATCAAAAAGGACATCAGTACATACCTACACTCTCAACCTGACACTTCTTCCGATTCGTGGCTTCTTAACTACGAAAACTTGACACCCCAACCTCTTCTGAGAACTCTCAGGGAACCTGACGTTCCTCTAGGTTGATCAGGTAAGACTTCCTCTAATTCGGACCCTAAAGAAACCTTCCTTACTACGATTTCGACTTCGAGGTCATGAAACCGGTGGAGTACGCTTCTCAACTGAGTAACCTTTTCTGAGACTACGACCCTCCCTAACCCCCGTCCTCCTCTTCCCCTGATGTCTCCTACTCTACCGACCTACCGTAGTGCTTGAGATACCTGCACTTAGACTCACTTGAGGCCCTCGACCACTACCTGTCCCTCCGGACCGCACGANAACTGAGTAACCTTTTCTGAGACTACGACCCTCCCTAACCCCCGTCCTCCTCTTCCCCTGATGTCTCCTACTCTACCGACCTACCGTAGTGCTTGAGATACCTGCACTTAGACTCACTTGAGGCCCTCTACCACTACCTGTCCCTCCGGACCGCACGACGCTAAGTACCCCAGCGTTTCTCAGCCTGTACTGACTCTCTGACTTGACTTGACTTGACGTGACTCGACTTCTCGTCTTCCTTACTACCTTAGTCTACTAGTAAAACATCGGGTAGTACACTTTCTCCTGTGTCCGTCGGTAAATCGTTGACGGACCGTTTTAGTAGTCCTTCTGACTACCTTTGAGATATTACCGACCTGATTCGAATGGTGTGGTCTTGGATGACTGAGTTAGGAATATAGATCGTAGTGAGTCTCATTCTGTGAGTACTGTATAAGAACCTGTTCGTTTGTTCGGAATCGTAGATTAGTTCCGAAAAGTAAACTAATGGTCAATCCTCCTTTATCTGTTTCGTCCCCCTGTACAATTTACTATGGTGTTCCTTCGTCGGTTGGTTTACATCTTACATCTTTTACGTTGTCCTGTTTACTGGACCAATAAAATTGTTTATTTACTGTATTCTCTTTTACTCCCCTTCCCTCTACCAATCTCTACTTTTATAAGGAATCTCTGACTAGTCAGTTTACGTTACTTTCCTTGAATAAACTTGGGACTAAAGTTATTTGATTGGTACGTTACAATACCCAAAATTTTTTGAAAAATAAAATATAACCTCATCTCGACCAATTGTTACAACACTATCAAAGTCCACCTGTCGTTTTCCTGAGTCAGTATGTATGTGTACATAGGAAAGAAGGGGTCTGATGGGAGGGTCGGTCGAAAGGTGCATTGTAACTCGTCTCAAGGGACACAATATATCATCCTGGAACAACTAATATGTAAAATCTATATTGTCACACATGTACAGCTAGTGTTTAAGGGATAGCGAAGGGGGGTGAGTAGGAAAGGAGAACCAATACAAACTCTGTTAGTACCCTGATATTTGAGTTTGACCCATAATTTACTACACTCCTTAAAAAGTGAAACAATGTTCTAGTGCATGGTACCAATAGAAATTTTTTAGAATTCTACTATGTTTCATGAATACCCGCTTCACTATAATTTTGACCCTAAACGAAATTTTACGAAATCGGTAGGAAGGTTTTATTCACACACTTACTTACTATTTTGTTCTAATAAAAGTACAACCATTAACAAATTGAATCAACTAATACCGAGTATATAGATAAGACAGACAAAAACTCATTAAAAAAATTTTAAAGACCTTATTTTACGAATATTTTGAATGGTCCGTGCCACATTCGTTTTCATTTGTATTTTAATAATTCTCTATGCGTGATGATATATAATTTATCTATTGGCCGTTCCTGGAAGACATATCGTATCCCTTGATATGAGATAAAACATTATTAATTTTCTTTTTCTGACCCTGTAAGGACATCGAGTATACCATTTCTTTGACGGACGTCACGTCCTCTAGACCCAAGGTAGACCCAGTCCTTCTAGGAGACCTCTTCCCTTACCGTTGAGTCAGGTCATAAGAACGGACCTCTTAGGTTGCCTGTCTCCTCGGACCACCCAATGTCAGACACCCCAACGTTTCTCAGTCTGTACTGACTCACTGATTGTGTGTTTTCCTTTTTCTTAGACTTTTTCTTATGTATACATATAAGTATACATTTATATACTTAGTGACACGACATATGTACTTTGATTGTGTTGTCACATTTAGTCGATATGAAGTTATTTTACAAATTTTATAAAATTTATTTTTTAAATTTTCATTTGTAATTAACATAATGTAAACAAAATAAAGGGAAGACGATTCCTCTCATAGATTTTACGGGGAGAAAAGAGGGGAGACTCCTAAAGATCCGAAGACGAGAACCTATGGAACTAAATAGCGGGTCACTTTGGTGGGAGGTTTGTGGGTTGGTTTAGTAGGTGGTAGTATAGGAATTTTCACCGAAGTCCTCTTTCCATCGTACTTTTGATCCCTGACTCAGGTTGTTGTCACTTTTGTAAAGAGACAAGTGAGACTTCCGAAGCTACCGACATTTAAAAAGGTGAAGACCTTTAGTGTAGTCACTTTCGTCATCTCGGTTCACCGATTTTCGTCCCCGAGACCTAAGTCTCTCTGACAGAAGACGAGACCGAGGCAGAGACTGTTGATTCAGTGACTTGGAACACTCATCGAGACACTTCTCATCTCTGAGTATCACGGATTACGTATCCTAATGACATTTACAATTTTCTTCATGTAAATCAAATCTCTGACTGTCTCATTCTCTCTTTACATTATCCTACGTATGATTATATTATATACACAAAATTATTAAATATCAAGAAGACTTAAGTAAAAATTAAAAAAATTAAATTATAAATTAAAATATATTCTCATGTCAAACTTAAATAAAGGAAAAGAAGGAAACACTGGTTTAGTAAAAAGATAAAACCTTCGGTTCAAAGATTTATTTCAGTTACAGAAATATTTTCTCCTCGATGGTCGAAGTTGACTTAAGTCTTACGTTAGGAAAACTGAGTTCTTTTGTACCACCTTTGTGTGACAAAATTAATTAAATTTTAGTAGAAAAATAAAGCCCATTAAAATCTAAATATCTTTTCGACATTTCTGTCTTGTTGTCTAAGGGCATATAGGGAGACGTTGAACATATAAATTTTACGTCCACACTTAATAGACTACTTGCTATCAATAACCTACTAACACTCTCTTTACTTCAATCTAGAAGTTGCCTTTTGTTATTTTGATAAAATAAGTATTTAAATTAAGTACAAGCAAATAGTGATCTGTCAACAGACCTTGTCTCGGACCGGGTACCACTTGGTCGTTTCTCAAATACGAACTTCTGTAACAATTTCAATAACTATCCAGAAACATTGAGAAGTGACATCGTACAAAGAAACAACTGTCTTTTATAAAGAATAGATACTGAATCCTTTTAAAAGTCTATACCTTCTCGACTTTGGACTCTTTACCACTTATTTTATATTGACATAGTGAATTTCGTTACCAAGAACTTCACTAGGTCCCTGTTGATTTCTGAGGAACAACCCCCAGACACTGTAATTTTGATGAAAGTATTATAAATACTCTAACAACCACTAAAATTACTTACACACAAAAGATATAAGACTTACTTTATGTATTTCTAAACTTTTTTGTTGTTTGGTTAAAAAAATCACATATTTTAGTACGTTCGTTCCAGGTTGGGTTAACATTCTATCTAGTTCGTATAAAATTACAACGTCTCATCTCTCCATGTAGTAGTCCCAAAGTCTAAGGCATGACAGTGGTTAGACATTCTTTAGTATGGAACTCAAGCCCACATCATAGTTTCCTCTTATAGATATCAATAGACGTTTTGATGATTTTATAAAGAGAAAAAAGGTTGATGGATAAACACACTCCAATCTAAAAGAAATATATAAAGTTAGTTTTGTTACATAGTGTTGTCTAATTCTCTCTTCGTCTATACTCTTAAGTCGACAAAACGTTATTCAGTCCGTAATTCCTATAAACGTTTTTACATTTCGTTACAGTGAGAAAGGTTTACACAAAGAAAACCTTTTTGTAAAAATTTATTTTTATATATTAACTACAATTGTAATTACCTAAACAGTGACCATAAAATTTACTTAATAATTTATTCATAAAAACGAAATTAAAGATTATGTCATTGATAATCGTCCATATTAAGTAGGTTTATTTCCAAAATTCAAACAGTTATGTAAAATGTTAAAATTTTGTAAATGCTTTGGTTTTTCAAACTTTTGGCGACGTCAATTCACTCGGACTTCCTCTTTACCCGACTGGTAGTCTTGTCCTACGATACTTGTTACAATAGGTCGGTAGGGACCTCAAATCATTGAGTCAATCCCGACCCCTAAACTCAAATTTACGGGTATCTCCCAAGGATAAAGAACAAGGACGTATTTACCCTCAACCTTCCCTCCAAGACCGTACTTGAGGTGTGAAATCTTGTAGGACCTCTTTCTCCTTATAAAATAGTTTGGTTTGAACTCAAGTGAGTGAGTCCGTTTCGTATTGGTTAACTGACTGAAAACCAACACCACTCCCAAAGACTTCGATGAGTTACACCACAGCACATTCGTCTTGTCCGTCAAGTACGAGTTTTCTGGACTTGAGGGTCTTTCGAAAACCTCTTCTCCAAAATTTCCGTTTCACTCCCCCTCCGAACGTCCCACGGACTAGTCGAATACCTGTAAAAAAGACTAACCAACCACCATTACGTTGTCCCACCATAATATAAAGTCCTCAGTTACAGTAGTTGGAAAAACAAGTTTGATCAGACTCCGAAGGGTGCATCGAGTCAGTCATTTATTAGACGGTCATTACGTCCTCTGGACCCAAGCTAGGGATCTAGTCCTTCTAGGGAACCTCTTCTTTTATCGTTGGGTGAGGTCATAAGAACGAACCTCTTAGGGTACCTGTCTCCTCGGACCGTCCGACGTCAGGTACCCCAGTGTTCTCAGCCTGTGTTATTTGGTGGTAGTCAGACCCGAGATGGACAACCACCAGTCGTACTCCAACGGAAGAAGGGGGAAGTCCCCCAAAATCGTAGAGATTTTAATCAGTTCTTATACCGAGTCATATAATAGATATCGGGAACTCCTCCTTGATTTTCCAGGAACTGAAACAAAATACCGAGTTGATAGTAATAAAACAGAAAAACAGAAACAAAAAGACACAAAGACATAAAAGAGTGAAGAAACTAATTTAAACGAGAAAACTTCGTTTGAGAAAGTTTGAGTCTTTGAACTTCCTCAAATCCTCCGATTTCGAAAAGATGGTTGTTCTCCACCCCCTACATCCTCCCGACACAGGGGTCCTTCCAGGACGTCCCAGACTGAACCAGAGTCATAACTCAAGGGAAATGTCTTAACTGTCTACTGTTCCTTCGAGTGATACGGTATTAAACTACACCTTTTAGTTTAGGAAGACTCTTTAACCTAACGACCTGGGTGTGGACTTAACCTTAGGATTGGGAATTCCCTACTTTTTAGTGTACAGTTCTGTACTCACATTCTTAGCCAACTCACAAACCATGAGGACCCCGTGGTTCTTCCTCGTTTACGTTTTGAAGAAGTCTCCTCGAGAAATCATTAGGTCACCGGTACTCTAAGTCTTACCCGAAACCCTTTTGGTCCAAAACGATTTATCTTTACAAATTTCTTTTTAAAAGGAAAAAAAGATTGTTGAAAACACCCTTCCCTTTAAAGAATTGAACTATTTCAATTCAATCCCTATAAACAACTATAGAGATTGAGGTATAAAGATGTCGAATCAATTCCTTCGTGTCCCAATTTCTACTTAAAATCTTAAGGTCTCACACTTAAATGACAGAGGGGTTTCGACCGTCGTACTAAAGAAACTATCGAATTTAAGTAAAAGAGGGAAAAGTCAGCTGAGACTTTTACCGAAAATTAATCGAATTGAAAAGAAGGTCGGTCCGTCACTATAGTAAGAAAACTTCCGACATTAATCAACTACCTTCTTTGGTGGTTTACTTTGGTAACCGATTAATAGCCCACCTTTTGAACCAAATCCGTCAAAACCCGATGACTACTCAATTGTTATCTACATTATTCCTAACGGTCGGGTCTTAGGAGACTCGATTAAATCCGTAGGGCATTCATGGTGTGTTTTCGGGTTTGTCTTACAAAAGTCTCTAACGGTTAAAAAGAAAAGAAAGGTTCAACTTCCCAATTACTCCTCCACCCTCACCTTTGATTACCTCTTTCTTAGTAGAAAGACTCGGACTCTCCGTTTGGTAAGTTCCTTTGATTTTACATCTGGAATGATCTCCATTACCTTCACGAGAGACCGTGGTTTTTACTTCAGTAGCAACTCCGGTAGAGATATAACAAATTTAGAGAATTTCAACGGACGTCGAGAACGATTCCACGTCGATCGTTACTTATTTGACACGACAACCTTGTTGAGTGGAAAGACCTTGGGTGAAAGTTACAGTTTCTAACAAAACTCTTTTTCTTCTTATTGTCCGATTGTCTTAAACTGTGTTGACAAGAGAGGGGTAAGTGATTTAGGTGTAGACACACTTTACGGGAGTTACAACATGGAATAAACGTTCTTCCATGTTCATCTACGTAGTAATCCCTACCTGTATAAAAGTGATAAAAACGGAAAAAAAATTTGTGTCTACCTTCTTAACATGTAAAATTATATTTTATGCGGTTTAGAGATCTGCAGGGTCGGTAATGTATGTTCAGACAATATGAACACACAATTTACTTCGGAAATAATCCGTATTTTAAGGGTCGTCAACGTCCTGTCCTCGTCGTCGAGAGGAGAGGTCCTCCACTTAGTTCAGGTATACCACCGACCTCTTTTTCTGAATAAGATCCTCTTTCGGTTCCCCATACTGAATAATTGTACGGGGGACGAACAAAACGACCCGACCTCATGCGTAGAAGAATCTAGAGACCCGATATAGTGTTAACGTATCCCGTCCGTAGGTTGTCCTTTCGTCTCTTAGGAGATCTCTCGAGGGTCCACGACAACTGTTTTCGGATGTGACTCTGTCCAGAATTCACTATCGCGAAGAACGAAATTCACACCCAACCTACCTCAGTTTCCGTCAAAACGAAAACGGTCACAATGTTTCCTTTCCAGACACATTATCAAACAATCATCTGAAATCAAAAATCTCCTCAACATGTAAGTGTCGTTCTACCTTTTCTACCATGTCTCTAAAGGGTATGTAGGGACGGGGGTATGTGTGTATCAGAACGGGTAGTAGGACTGGGGGGTAGTGTCACCATAAACGATATCACCTACTCGGAGGTGACTGTACAATAATTGTGGGTCTCAGGTATCAAATAGAGACCTGAGTGAGAACCAAAACACCATAACTTGTCAATGTCTTACTGTACATAAATGGTACTATCATAGTATGTCCCATCAAAGTGACGGGATTTTTAGAAGACACGGGACGGGTAAATGTTATTAAAAAAGTTTTGACGATTTGTAGTTACATTTAAGAGAATACGTTACGACGCATACTATTTCCTCATTCCCTTCTTTGTCTGACTTAATAACGAAAGAGGGTCCGACGCAATTTCCTACGAGAGACGAAACTAAGGACGTGCAGGAGTTAGTAGGTCCTCTTGTAGTGGTCGAAGGAGAAGGATAGTCCGTTCAGGGGGAATATAGTCTCCAGACTTACGTGAAACTTAGAACACACAGACTTGGATATCTAGAGAGACCCTTTTGAAAGCGAGTCGAGGGGACAGAGGAGGTGAAGAACGGAGTACACACAACGAAGGAGTGACTTTCGAGAGAAGGTTGAGTCACGATGAGTTTGAGTGTAATCACATTCTGACTCTTATGTGAGTACCCCAGTACACACACGTTTAGACACATGTATCTGTACTTAAATCATCTGTACACCAAATACGTATAATCTCTTACTGAGGGAGTGATGTACGTGATCGGAAAGACGTCACTAGTCAAGGTCCTCACCTTATATCTTACGTTTTAAGATTCTTTCGATCTAGACTTTTGGTCACGGGATAAGGAATACAGGTTCATGGACTAAAAGTTAAATTTTAGTTAGTGTTTTCTTCTTCGAAGAAACTTTCAACAGATGGTAGATTCATTTATGTTAGAACGAGAAGGATTCCTATTCGTGTTTTTCGTGTCAGTAACTCATGTTAGGTCCCTTGAACGATTCTTCCGTAATGTTTTCGTTTCTACCCGAAAGGTCCCCCTCACCACGAAAAAATTTTTATAGATCTTCATGGAGTAATAAAAGATTCCGTTTTGTTTGTTGTTGTTTTGGTTGGGTTGAGTTTATTTCGTTTTTGCATAGTCTCGTACAACTTACCCTAAAAGGGACAACTGTCCTTGACCTCAATTTCGAGATTTAATATCCGTTTACCATGATTTAAGGATTTAAGACACAAGTCTCAAGACGGTTGTCAAAACCGGTCGGAAGAGTAGTCTTCCGAAGGTCTGTCAGTCGTCCTCTCTCTCTCCGTCGGAATAGTGGTTGTAATGAGACTTTCACAATCAGGGAATCAGTACAGACTGAGACTGTGGGGTACCTGATATATGGACGGTCCGAGGAGACAGGTACCTTAAGAGGTCCGTTCTTAGGACCTTACCCATCGGTAAGGGAAGAGGTGCCCTAGAAGGACTAGATCCCTAACTTGAACCCAGAGGGTGCAACGTCCGTATAAGAAATGGCAACCTCGGTGGTCCCCCCGGAATTCTTCCCACTATCACACCCCTCCGACTCGGGCACCTCTCGAATGACAGAGGGAAGTTCGGAACGTAACCCTTACCCGAAGTTCACCGATCAAGGAACAGATATTCGGACCGTCTTTGAGGAGTCTTTCTCTCAAGCATGTTCTGTCCCTCTGGTAAGTAGGGGACCATCCTGTCGAATCGGTCCGACGAACGACTCGACTGGGACCTGACAATTCCGACACTCTTACATTTTCTTTGATTCCTCTCTACAGTAAAACTCTCTCAATATTCGCGACTTTTCCGGTCTTGGCACGGTCAAGATGTCTCTATATCTTCGACCTATTGTGACTTTGCTCGTCGCCTACTATCCTTTCGAACCCTAAAGTCCCATAGTAGGGTCCGTGCCACGTTACGGAGGACGACCTCTACGTCAAGGCAGTGGTCCCCACGGGCCACGGGGTCTCCCGGTCGACAAAAGAGGTCGTGTTTCCTACCTGTACACGAAAAGAAGAAAGGGAAAAGACGAAGAATGTCAGTCTCCCCGAACACACGCGTCTTCTCTGACTCCCTCTCGAACCAGGACGGGGATGGGGTTAGTGTCGAGGTCAGACGTAATCCCTCTCCTCTTCTCGTCTCATGACCTAAGGGTCTAGTTCATGATAAGGCTACTGACTCCACCGATCCTTTCTATCTCAACCCGGTTCGACAGTAATACTCCTACTTCTTTACTCCTAAACCACCACTCTTTGTCCAGTATAAATCTTCTTAATTTTGAACATCCAAACCAAGAAGTTATACAGAGAGTTCTAGGTCCGAAGTTTAGACCAGGTAGAAGAATATTACAACAACAACAAGTCAGTGATACAACATATACTGAGAAACGCTAGGGTACCTGACATCGGACGGTCCGAGGAGACAAGTGTCCTAAGAAGACGTTCTTATGACCTCACCCAACACCAACAAGTTAACGGATCAGTACAAACTGAAAAACGCTGGGGTATCTACCGTCGTACGGTCCAGAGGGACAGGAAGTAGTAGAGGGTCTCAAACGGGTTCAAGTACAGGTAATTTAGGTCAACGAAGTTCACAATATCTACTGGCAACAGTCAACACGGGGAGAGACCCTGAACAGGATATGGATTCTCCCGGTGAAGTGGGTTTCGTGAACCTTATAGGTTCCAGAGTCAAGGTCCGTTGAGTTAAAGACTAAGACCCGTTGGGAGGTCCGAGTAAGGTCGAGACCCCAAGGGGTCGCCTATCCACCTCCGAGAGAACACTGACGTAGAGTTAAAGTTGAAGAAGGAGATTTGGTTCCAGTTGTTAAAGTCGGGTGACTGGCGTAGATCGAACGATAGGCAACTCACTAGGTACTTGATTCCTATCGAAACCGTAGAAATCTCCCAACTTTTTTTAGTTTTCCTTCTATTATAGGACACTGTACTTTAATTTTAAAGTCACAGGTATTCACTTTAAAATCACCCTGTGTCAGGTCGAGTAGAGAAATATATATAAAAAACACCGTCAAAAAGACGACACTGTCATCAGGATTTGTCAACGGTGTCTCTGGTAGGTGTGTAGGGTTTCACAAATACTAGACCAGGAAATATCTTTTTCGAACGACTGGAGACGAAATTTGGTTTGAACAAAGGAAGTGAGACGTTTTCACTACCAGGACTCGAGTACGAGACTACTTGAAGACTGTAAGTTCGAGGTAGAGTCTCAGACTGAGGACCCTAAGGATTGACCCCTACCCTGTAGTATGTACCAATAATTCAAGAGTTTCCGTACTGTAACTTAAGTTACCAGAACTTGTAGAGTTGTGTTCCTCATGATTTATGTAAAGTCATAGTCACTAAAAGATAGAAGTTAGTCGAAATACCATAGACAACAAATAATTACTGAAATTTTTTGTTAAGAACATATATTAATAATATATTACTTTATATAAAATCACATAGTCGAAAACAAGAGGGGAAACCATTATGTACGACTAACTTAACCCCAGGAGACGTGAGTCCCTCCTCTTTCGTTACCGTGGGGTGAGGTCATGAGAACGGACCTTTTAGAGTACCTACCTCCTCGGACCACACGACGTCAGGTACCCCAGCGATTCTCAACCTGTGCTGACTCACTGAAGTGAAAGTGAGAAGTGAAAGTACATAACCTCTTCCTTTACCGTCGGGTGAGGTCACAAGAACGGACCTCTTAGGGTCCCTGCCCCCTCGGACCACCCGACGCATCAGGTCAGATACCCCAACGTATCTCAACCTGTGCTGACTTCGCTGAATCGTCGTCGCCGTCGTCGTGAGTCCCTAGTACATTTGGGTAGGGACCGTGTTACCTACCCGTGTACTAGACTCGACTGGTCACATTCATGGTGTAGGAGTATAGAGGTCTTGGTGTGGGGGTTTGGTGTCCCACCTACGTCCGTACGAGACAGCGAGTCAGCACAGATTGAGAAACACTGAGATACCCGATATCGGACGGTCCGAAGAGACAGGTGCCCTAAAAAGTCCGTTCTTATGACCTCACCCAACGGCAAAGGAGGAGGTCCCCTAGAAAGTCAGGGTCCCTAACTTGGTTGCAGAGGACGAAATCGTCTTCCTAAGAAATGTTGACTCGGTGGACCGTTCGGTTATCCCACTGGGCTGAGTTCGGTCGTTCTCGGTTGGGTCTCGAAACATGAACCCCGAAAACCTTTTCCCCTTAGTGATTTGGTCATCCTACAGTGGGACCTCACGATACCCGGTGACACCACTTCTAAACGGACGGTTCTCTCTGTCTTTACTCCAGGATTGGGTTCACACACCCCCCCAGGAAAATCGAGACAAGGGTCGACACTAAACAGTTGTTTAAGGAAGTAAACGTATTTGGTCAAAATCGACCGAAAGCATGAACGTCGACTGTGGTTACCGTCTCTAACGGAAGACATGGGTCTCAAGAGTGTCCGTCAAGAGAAACTAGGGGTGTTGTAAGACTTGATAAAAGGGTAAAATTCTACGGTTCCGAGTCCCTCTTCATTGGACGGAATGCACGACTTAGACTTTGAACTTGAGAACGGTAGAGTGAGATTTAGGGACAAGAAAGACGGTATCCCATATGTACTAACGAGTAAAAAGTTAACGTGCACTATTTCGTTGTCTCTTTTACGAACGACTTTAAGTGTTAGTCCTTCTTTTTTTAGGAAGTACGGTACTGATTGTCACATACCGTGACTTTGAGTAAATGGAAGGAAACAGTCACCCTCGTTGTTTAATAAAATTCTTTTTTTACAAGTTTCCTAAAGTTTACATAGTCTCTTGTGAACTTCTTTTGTTGTAAAACTTGATCAATCTTTATACAACTAGACTAAAAGAACTTTTTAGGGGTTTCAGAACTCTGAATTTGTGTCTCAGGGACCACATACACTCGAAGGAAAACGAAAAAATTTTTAATAAAATAAAAAATTAACTTCATATCGACTAAATGTTACAAAACAATCAAAGTCCACATGTTGTCTCACTAAGTCAACACATATATATATATATAAGAAAGAGTCTAATTAAAGAAAATATCCAATAATGTTTTATAACTAATATCAAGGGACACGATATGTCATCCAGGAACAACCAACACATAAAATACATAGTCAAGTCAAGTCAACGAGTCAGCACAGACGGAGAAATGGTGGGGTACTTGGTGTCGTGCGATCCGGAGGGACAGGTAGTGGTTGAGGGCCTCAAGTGAGTCTGAGTGCAGGTAACCCAACCACTACGGTAGGTCGGTAGAGTAGGAGACAGCAGGGGAAGAGGAGGACGAGGGTTAGGGAGGGTCGTAGTCCCAGAAAAGGCTACTCAGTTGAGAAACGTACTCCACCGGTTTCAAAACCTCAAAGTTGGAGTCGTAGTCAGGAAAGTTACTTGCGGGTCCTGACCAGAGGAAATCCAACCTGACCAACCTAGAGGAACGTCAGGTTCCCTGAGAGTTCTCAGAAGAGGTTGTGGTGTCAAGTTTTCGTAGTTAAGAAGCCACGAGTCGAAAGAAGTGCCAGGTTGAGAGTGTAGGTATGTACTGGTGACCTTTTTGGTATCGGAACTGATCTACCTGGAAACAACCCTTTCATTCCAGAGACGAAAAGTTATACGATAGATCCAACCAGTATTGAAAGGAAGGTTCCTTATTCGTAGAAAATTAAAGTACCACCGTTAGTGGTCGACGTCACTAAAACCTCGGGGGGTTTTATTTCAGACTGTGAGAAAGGTGACAAAGGGGTAGATAGACGGTACTTCACTACCCCGGTCTACGGTATTGGAGTCAAAAGACTTACAACTCGAAATTCGGTTGAAAAAGTGGGAGGAGAAAGTGAAAGTAGTTCTCCGAAAAATGAAGGAGAAGTGAAAGACGGTATTCCTACCACAGTAGACGTATAGACTCCTATAACTATAAAGAGGGCCGTTATCATTACACAAATTAATTAGGGTTAGATGGTCAAAGAGGACTTAAAGTGAAAATCTCCAGGTCAACGAGTCCGTCGGTGGTGACCGGACCCGAAGGAAAGACCTCTCTGTTGTTTAGGTGCAAAGTATTTCTGTTAATACAAAGTTTTAATTTTATCTTCCTAACTAAAAAAGATTAATGGATTTACTACGTACGACTAACATTTTATATTTTTTCCTGTCTTTTAAATTCTTCATTCATTTGTAACGAGTTATAGACACGGTGGGTTCCTCCTGGTGTCAATTATACACTTACTGTGAAAGGTCTGTAACTTTTACGAGTGAAGGAAGTAGGAGGTTTCTCCCCGTAGTCCCGAGGATTACTATGTTCGAAAGGTTCGGTGACGACACTCGAGGTCAGATGGACTTTTGGGTCCACAAACGAGGAAAGAAGAAAAGGAACTAACACAAAGGAAATCTTGGCACACCGATCGGATGTGTACGTACATAGTATGTACGTACTTATATACACCTACATACACACACACGATTCATCAAGTCAGTACAGACTGAGGACACTGGGGTACCTGACGTCGGACGGTTCGAGAAGACAGATACCTTAAGAGGTCCGTTCTCATGATCTCACACAACGGTAAAGGAGGAGGTCCCCTAGAAGGGTTTGGTCCCTAGTTTGGGTACAGAGGACGTAATCGTCCACCCGAGAAATGGAGACTCAGTGGCCCCTTTGAGATATATACCTACTTATGTACACACGTATATGTACATATACATCATACACGTATAAATACATATATCGATATACACACACGTACTTATATACAATATATACATACAAAGACACATATATATATATACAAGTGTGTGTTAAGTGTAAAAGTCTATAAGGTAAAAGGAAGACGAAGGGTCGAAAGACCACTACCTCTTGTAACCTCATGTACGTAAAAAGGGAGATACGAATAAGTGTTTCAGGTACTATTGAAACACGAAAAGTATAAAAAATTATACCTTTAGGAGGAATTTGTAGTCTTACATAGAATAACTGGAATCATGTCATGTTCACAGACAATTCATTTGTGACTGAGTCTTTTAAGATACTTGGGTGGTACAAAAAAAATTACTTAGTTTTGATATACATGTATATAATCTTGACGGTCCCCTCCCATATACACCCTTTTATAGTAAATAAGTTAGATATTTTGAATTTCGACTAATGACTATGATTAGATAGATGACTTATTTTATGTTTCATAACAAAATACGAGCTTAGAGTAAGAGGTGTAGTGTATAAAATAACCTAAATTTATTTTTGGTTTTACTACTACGAACACACTATGTCTAACCTTCCGAGTTAGGTGAGTAAGTATCTAAAGGATCACAAAGTCCTGGGACTCCAAATCTTAGTGATAAGACCTCTTGAAAAATCAGTTTTAGAGTTGGGACAGAAGGTGTATGTTATTAATCAACTCGAGACCGCCCACCATCACGTCCTCTTTCCGGATATGTAAACCATGTACTGAGTTCGAATCTTAAATTTTTAAAAATACTTCAGAAAACCTGTGACTTTTATTAAGTAGGACTGACCAGTAGTGTGTGTTACCTCCTTTACTAGGTATAAGGAAAAAACCAAATAAAAATTCCGAAAAAATTTTTACACCTGGGAAATATTTCAGAAATGACTTAAACAAGATAATAACGAAGACAAATACAAAACAAACAAACCGGTGTTCCGTACATCCTAGAATCGAGGAGTTGGCCCCTGACTTGGACGTGTGGGACATGATCTGCACTTCAGAATTGGTGACCTGACGGTCCTCTCAACGTAGGTATAAATAAAAAACTAAATCGTACACTATGTATAAGGTATTACCGTAACGGTCCACCGAGTCACCATTTTCTTGGACAGACGTTACGTCCTCTGTCTCATCTGTACACAAGTTAGGAGCCCAACCCTTCTAAGGGGACCGTCTAGTAAGGTCATAAGAACGGACCCTTTAGGGTATCTGTCACCTTGGACCACCCGATGTCAGGTACCCCAGTGTTTCTCAACCTGTACTGAATCACTGACTCGTGTACGCACGTGTGTGTGCATGTGTGTGTATATGAGGGATTATGTTATCACGATGAAACTATTCAGATGTATCTTTAACTTACAGTTAAACCTTAGGTTTCATTCTTCATCATCTTGGATTTGGTCTAAATGACGACAGAGGGGTGTCGTCCCGTACCAGGAGGTTGGTGGGAGGGAGGTGAGGTCGTGTCCGTAGCGGTAGAACCTCTAGTTCCGGTACATCGGGATCTGGTCCCGGAGTCGAAGACCGAGGGACGAGGACTTAGTCGAGTAACACACTTAGGGTATTTCAGTAAGTATGAGTTGAACATTATAAAATAACTTGTCGGATTTTGAATCACCCAATGTTGATAATAATTTATCAAAATAATATAAGATCGGTACCGGAAATCGACACCTTTAAGGGAAAAGGTAAGAGATACACATACGGAGTCCGTCTAGGGTACCTCAGGTCAGGTCAGGTCTGGTTAATTTTCAACAATCAGATCTCAGAGATAGAAATCTTTATTTCTGATTTGATAAATATCTGTTTTATTTTAACACGGACCCTAAACCAAGTTGAATTATAACCTCTCAGTACTTTCCCCTCCTCTCATACCCCGTCCCACATTTACTTCCTTCTGATCGACCTTAACTATCATTGACTTCGACCCATTCATCATATACCGTCATCAAAGTATCAGAAATAAAGTATTTGTAAAAAAGACGTAGAAAAGAGGAAAGGAAATAAAATAAATAACATAATTTCATATCAACTAAATGTCACAAAGTCCATATGTCGTTCCACTAAGTCAAAATATGTATGTACGTATATATATATATATAAGAAAGTATCTAAGAAAAGACAAAATCCAACAATGTACTATAACTTATATAAAGGGACACGATATGTAACACAAATGAAAATAAAATATATATCATTATACATAGACAATTAACGGTTAAGGGTTAAATAAGAGGTAGAAAGGGGGAACTAGTGGTATTCAAACAAAAGATACAGACATCAGAATAAAGACAAAATTTTTATTCAAGTAAACATATGTAGCAGAGACGAAAACTTACACAAACTTTAAAAGAAATGTTTAATTTTTTTTTTGACCAAATAGTAGGGTTAATATTTACGTAATACACACACACACACACACACACACACGGGTGCGTACACACGCACGTCAGTGAGTTAACACAGAAAAACGACGGGTCACTTGACGGTCCGAGGAGACAGGTACCCTAAAAGGACAGTTCTTATGACATCACCAATGGTAAAAGAAGAGATTCACTAGAAGGACTGAGTCCCTAGTTTGGACGAAGTGGTCTCAGAGGACGTAACATCCGTCTAAGAAATGGTGACCCGGTGACCCCTTCAGGTTTACGTAATATTTAATGTTTTTATTTTGTAAATATTACTTTTTTTCGGTAACTCCACCCTTTTGATGAAGTTCTAGAATAGGTTGGATTGTACTTACGGGACCGGATACTCGTCCGAAGACACTGTTCTCAGAAACCTTCTGTCTCCCGATACCAGACGAGGGTGAAATCAAAGGAGGAGGAAAGATCTAGAAAGACACAGTAAAGATGTAGGAGACCACAACCCTATACCTTCTCTCTAATCCCTTTTCCCAGTGTAGGAGAGGACCCTCAAAGACGAAGACCCAGGAGTGTAGAAACGGATTGAGACCGTCCGTAGGACAGGAGACCCAACATCCATAAGCTGACGACCAAGAGTACAAGGACCTCCACAACGAAACCCTCGTAGGAACGACGTGCAAAGGAAACGTGTTCTCCAGGGGAATACCGAAGTAGGGTAACTGTTGGTGGTCAGATAAGAGACATAGACACAGAGAAAGAAAGAGAGAAAAAAATTATAAGTGATCAAACGACATTAAAAATCTAAGGTGCATATTCACTTTAGTATGTTGTAAAGAGAAAGACTGAATAAAGTGAATCGTATTACAGGAGGTTCAGGTAGTCACAACGACATTTCCCGTTTTAAGGTAAGAAAAACACCGGCTCATCACAAGGTAACATATATACTTGGTGTAGAAGAAATAGGTAAGTAGACAACTACCTGTGAATCCAACAAGGGTATAGAGTAGTATAGAAAGGGACCACCGAGTCTCCAATTTCGCAGACGGACCTTACGTCCTCTGGGTCCAAGCTAGGGACTCAGTCCTTCTAGGGGACCTCTTCCTTTACCGTTGGGTGAGGTCATGAGAACGGACCTCTTAAGGTACCTCTCTCCTCGGACCATCCGATGTCAGGTACCCCAGCGTTTCTCAACCTGTGCTGACTCGCTGAAGTGAAGTATAGAGTAGTTGATATTTATTACGATGATACTTGTGTCCCCACATACATAGAAAAACTTAATCACAAAAACCAAAAAAAAAGTCCATATATGGGTCCGCACCTTAACGAACCAGTATACCAACTGGACCTAAGTTAGGGACCCAACTCTTCTAAGGGACCTCTTCACTTACCGTTGGGTGAGACCATAAGAACGGACCTCTCAAGGTACCTGTCTCCTCGGACCCGTCCGATGTCAGGTCTCTCAGCGTTTTTCAACCTATACTGATTCACTGAAAGTGAGTGAAAGTGTCAATCAAAGAATGATTGTGCCATCAAAGAATGATTGTATCTATCTTCATGACAAGACGGAACTGGGAACTTTAAAGGTCGGGACACACCGGACAAACACAATCGTCTCGTTCGAATAAGAAAAGTAAGTTGGTACAGAACTCGTCCTCTACTCCTAGAGAGAGTTTTAAGTGTAAAGGTTTGTCCAACAGGTTTAAAGAGTGGTTCAAGGAGTCTTACACCAAGTCTCAACTTCACATCGACCCGGGATTCAGGGAAGAGGGACTAAGGATCCGGAAAACTCAATCCTGGACGAAAAGGGGGGTGAAGTTCCTGAGAAGGGGAAGACGCAGAAAACGAGGTTGAGATACGATGGAGGAAGAATGGAGGTGGGTGTCCTAAAATCGAGTACCTCCATCCACACCCAGACTCTTAGACGTCTTTAGTGGAAGTCGACTCGACAAAGAAGCACGAGAAAGGGAGATATCTAACCGTCTACCTTCTCCTCTACCTTCATGTACCTTTTGTTTGTCCGGTACGTCCTTCTGCAAATAGGAAGGGGTCATTTTGATACTGGATTAAGTATGAGTTTACTGTTACCGACCCTAAATTATTCGGTTAGATGTGTAGTCATAAGAAGTCTAACCGAAGTCTCTCAACGGTGGAACCTTTCCTCGGTATCTGAACCCAACATTGTTGACCCAGGTCGAGGTACCCTCATTTTCTTCGTCTTTCTGGTGGTCGACTCCCCGTGACGTCTCACCGTTCTATAATTAAGTCCTCGGACTCACGACAACAAACTCAAGACATCATTACAAACACCACCAATCCAGTACGGACTGAGAAACTGGGGTACCTGATATTAGTGCTCTGAGGAGACAAGTACCCTAAGAAGTCCGTTCTTATGATCTTACCAAACGGTAAAGGAAGAGGTCCCCTAGAAGGGTTGGGTCCCTGACTTGGGTCCAGAGGACGTGACGTCCGCCTAAGAAATGACCGACTCGGAGGTCCTTCCGTCGTCATAAATGATTCATGGTCTATACAGGTACTTGAAGTCACGGGAGTAGACACTTTCCTTGATCATCAAAAGAGGGTCCTAACAACACTCCTAATTAACTCTACTAATTATATATTTTTTTCTCGTGACCTTTACCATTATGTGTATACGTGTTTCGTCTATATTTTTGGGGAACTCCCGGAGACTCCTGTATTCCATAATCATGATAATGACTGGTCCTAAGAACCGGGGAAATTAGTTGTCTTTAACTAGTCTCTGATCTGTTCTTTAAGTCCGTTTCGAAATGACCCCGGGGACGACGTCACCCTTGTTCCAACGGAGTGAACGAGTGAGGGACTCCGTCCCCTCCCGCCCTGTTCGAACAAGGAATATACCTTGTTCCCATCCCCACACAAGTCCCCAACCTGGTATCTCCACCGAATTTACTAGACGGGAGGAAACCACTACGACATACGTCCCCCAGAACACGTCATGGGACGAAAACGAGGGTCGAGAAGTCTTTGTCACTGACAGAAATAAAAGAATCCGAGGTTTTAGTGACGTCTACCACTACCGTTGGTACTTTAATTTTCTACGAACGAGGAACCTTCGATACTGGTTGGATACAATTTTTCCTCTCTGTAATGAAACTATCGAGTAGATCAGTTTCGATACCAAAAAGACCATCAGTACTTACCTACACTCCCACCTGATATTTCTTTCGACTCGGAGCTTCTTAACTACGAAAACTTGACACCACAACCTCTTCTGAGAACTCTCAGGGAACCCGATGTTCCTCTAGGTTGGTCAGGTAGGATTTCCTTTAGTTAGGACTTATAAGTAACCTTCCTGACTACAACTTCGACTTTGAGGTTATGAAGCCGGTGGACTACGCTTCCTGACTGAGTAAACTTTTCTGGGTAGTGGACCCTTTCTAACTTCCGCCCTCCTCTTCACCTGCTGTCTCCTACTCTATTGGTCCTACCGTAGTGGTTGAACTACCTGTACTCAAACTCGTTCCAGGCCCTCAATCACTACCTATCCCTTCGGACCACACCACGTCAGGAACCCCAGCGTTTCTCAGTCTGTGCTGACTCGCTGACTTGACTTGACTTGACTTGAAGTCCTCATCGTCAATCCAAAAGCCAGAGAGACATAGAAAAACAGGTATTAAACGAGGTCGACGGTACGTGTGTCAATCAAAATCAGGGTGTACTAAAGAGACTGTAAGTAGGTCCACGTTTGTGACGTCGTCTCCCAGGGTCCAGGGTCAGACAGATTCATATTACCTCCACTAAAACGAATCGATGTGGTTCTCTTTGACTTTCAATTGTTTTATAAATTAAATACTTGACGGAAGGTACCAGAACTAGGTTGATAAAATATGAAGAGGATTGAGTGCGTTGTGAAGTTTCTCCGTAGATAAGTATTTTACCACCCACCCACCCCTTTTTTGGGTAACGGAAAACGTAACAAGTCAAGTCAAGTCAAGTGAGTCAGCACAGGTTGAGAAACGTTGGGGCACTTAGCGTCGTACGGTCCGGAGGGACAGGTAGTTGTTGAGGGCCTCAAATGGGTTTGAGCACAGGTAACTCAGCCACTACGGTGGGTTGGTAGAGTAGGAGACAGTAGGGGAAGAGGAGGTCGGGAGATAGGGAGGGTCGTAGTCTCAGAAAAGTTTACTCAATCGAGAAGTGTACTCCACCGGTTTCATAACCTCAAAGTCGAAGTTGTAGTCAGGAAGGTTACTTGTGGGTCCTGACTAGAGGAAATCCTCCCTGACCAACCTAAACGTGACAATAGAGAAGCAATGATCCGAAGAGGAGGGGTGTGGTTCTACACCGTTTGACCAAGGTATACATTGGTTGGACCCCCGTTTGGTCCTGAGAAGGGACTCTCTAGTCCTTCAACTTAAGGTGGACCATGAACGAACACTGTTTGGTTTCCATCTGGTGAGAGAGCTGACCCAGTCTGTGACTCTAGGAAATAGGATGACAATCAGGGTGGATCGTGGTCCCGAAATCCGTCAAGGACGAGGAAGGGACCTGGACAAATGACGACAAGTGATAAACGTGAACACACCTTCCTGTTTGTGTCGTAGAAAAAGAAAATGTAAAAAATATATCGTTACCCTATTGATAAAGTCTCCATCCATTATCACCCGAGACCTGTTTAGATGTTGGACCGAACTTAGAATTTCATTATAGTAAGACCAGTGACCGTCGTGTCAACTCGCCTATCACAAAAGGGTCCCCACACATTACTGGTACGGAAAGTCTTAATGGAGGTGTTTAAGGAACACTTGAATGTCGGACACAGACGGAACCCTATTTAAGACCCTTATACTAACACTGATTCTGGTTCTCTCAGATTCGGTGTACTATGAATATCTGAAATTCCTCTTCCGTCTGGAATTCGTGTATTAATATGTTTATTAAGTACTGTTGAGATTGTACACGCTACCTATCCCCACGGTCCTGTGTAGGTTCTAAAGGTCAATTTAGGTTTAAAGTCTCTTTATAAACGTTGAGAAAATATGATTCTTCAATAAACAATAACCAGACTTATAACTTAAATTGAGTCACAGGGTATACAAATTTCCGATTTAGACCACTGACGCCGATGTTTGTCCAGGTTCTACGATTCTCGTATAAATGTCAATTCAGGATTGTAGCAGACTGAACGCCACCACTACTTCACCTGCTGAATCTCCAATCACAATTTTCTCGGTAAATAGGTAAGAAAGATCAAATTACAAGGTTTATCTCTTCAGTGGGAGGATGTGTTGATTTCTTTCTTGTGCCTGTTCGAAGTAGACTGGTCGTGAGGATCCACCCTTCGACTAAAAATTTCAAATTATAACGAGATGTCCCACTAAATATCTAATGTGATACCTTTCTGAAATACCCTTCAAAGGTACGTCTCGAGGTCTCGGGTCTCGTCCACATCCTTTCTGCTGCAAGGTTCTTTAAGTCCTTTATGGGAGGGATTGGTTAATGACGTTTAGGAGACGAGTGTCTCTTCCAAAACTCTTTCTTTCTTTATGTCTACCTTCGTATGGTAAAAGAGGTCCGTTCTGGTTATTGACTTTTTTTTTTTTTCCTCCTTTCTTTCTTTCTTTTGTTTTTTGGTACCATTAAAATCAAAGGTACATTCTTAACGACAAAGTGTCATATATACGAAAGATCCGACCTCACGTTTCGAGAACACCCGTCGAGGTTCCTTCTTGTCAGACTTTACGTCTCTTCCCATTTAAGTGTCCAAACGAGTTTTAAAAGAATACACCAGGGGTCTGGTAAGAGGTGAGACAGGACCTTCAAGACCTTATGTGGGAGAACTCAAAAGAGGAAAATGTGAGTGAAAAGAAGAGAAGGTGTCCTGAGACGGTAGAGGTTTCTAAAGGTAGACGAAAACTTAAACAGAGACGACGAAACCAAAAGGGAAAGGACCATTTGTATAGTTTAACTTCATAAATTTTGTTATAGATAAGAACCTAACTTCTTTCATCGTAATAAGTGAGAATTGAATTTTTTATTTTTTGTTTGGATTTGATTTTGCCAAATCAATCCGAGTGGTTTCGATTACGCCGGAAGTCAATCGATATCAAATTAAGAAAAAGACCAGGAGTTATCTTTTTACAAGGTAAAAGAGATGAAGAACTATTTCAGATTCTGTCTTCTTGATTTTGTTCTGAGAGTCTAATATAGGGACACCAAAGTGAAACTGAAAACCGGAGTGGGTTTGTAAACAATGAAAAAAAAATAAGAATCATACTGACACTATGTTGACTAATCCTTTCTTGGTATAAGAACTTTATAAGTTATACGTAAAGAAATTATTATAGAATTTCTCCATTCAACCTAAATGTAATTTTTTTGTGTTTTCCTTCCTAACTCTTTATTATTTGAGAAAGACGTATTTAATCTAAGACACATTCAATATACGATAAACGATTCGGTGAATGAAAACGTGACTTATACATATATGTGTGTATATATACGTAAATACCCCGAAAGGACCACTGAGTCAACCATTTCTTAGACGGACGTTACGTCCTCTGGTACCAAACTAAGGACCCAGTGCTTCTAGGGGACCTCTCCCTTTACCGTTAGGTAAGGTCATAAGAACGGATCTTTTAGGGTGCCTGTCTCCTTGAACCATCCGATGTCATGTATCCCAATGTTCTCAGTGTGTACTGAATCGCTGATTTGATAGTAGTGGTAAACGTGTGTAAACATAAATGTATACACGTACCTGTCTTTACCATACCTGGATTGTCTTCTTCATCTATAATTCTTCTCCACCGTCCTTATGTGTCTTCTTGACATGTTTTTTCTAGAAGTGCTGGGTCTATTAGTACTACCACACTAGTGAGTGGATCTCGGTCTGTAGGACCTTACACTTCAGTTCACCCGGAACCTTTCGTAGTGATACTTGTTTCGATCACCTCCACTACCTTAAGGTCAACTCGATAAAGTTTAAGACTTTCCACTACGACACTTTCACGAGTTATACGGTCGTTTAAACCTTTTGAGTCGTCACCTGTGTCCTGACCTTTTCCAGTCAAAAGTAAGGTTAGGGTTTCTTTCCGTTGCGGTTTCTTACGAGTTTGATGGCGTGTAAACGTGAGTAGAGTATGCGATCATTTCCTCACGAGTTTTAAGAGGTTCTGTCCGAGGTCGTTATGCACTTGACACTTGAAGGACTACCAGTTCGGCCAAAATCTTTTCCGTCTCCTTGGTCTCTAGTTTAACGGTTGTAAGCGACCTAGTAGCTTTTTCGTTCTCTTAAGGTCTTTTTGTAGATAAGGACGAAATAACTGATACGGTTTCGGAAACTGACATACCTAGTGTTATTAGACACCTTTTAAGAAGTTCTCTACCCTTATGGTCTGGTGGACTGGACGGAGAACTCTTTGGATATACGTACAGTCCTTCGTTGTCAATCTTGAGCTGTACCTTGTTGTCTGACCAAGGTTTATCCTTTTCCTCATGTAGTTCCGACATATAACAGTGGAACGAACAAATTGAAGGTACGTCTCATGTAGTACTTTTTGCGACCTGACCTTCTTCGTGTTCGACCTTAGTTCTAACGGCCTTCTTTATAGTTATAGGAGTCTATACGTCCACTGTGGTGGGAATATCGTCTTTTACTTCTCCGTGATTTTTCGGAGAACTACTTTCACTTTCTCCTCTCACTTTTTCGACTCAAGTTGTAAGTCTTTTGATTCTAGTACCGGAGACCAGGGTAGTGAAGTACCGTCTATCTACCCCTTTGTCACCTTTGTCACAGTCTGAAATAAAACCCCCCGAGGTTTTGGTGACGTCTACCACTGACGTCGGTACTTTAATTTTCTACGAATGAGGAACCTTCCTTTCAATACTGGTTGGATCTATCATATAACTTTTCGTCTCTGTAATGAAACGGCTGATTCCAGGCAGATCAGTTCCGATACCAAAAAAGGTCACCAATACATACCTACACTCTCAACCTGACACTTCTTTCGACTCACGGTTTCTTAACTACGAAAACTTGACACCCCAACCTCTTCTGAGAACTCTCAGGGAACCTGACGTTCCTCTAGGTTGGTCAGGAAAGACTTCCTCTAGTCGGGACCCTAAAGAAACCTTCCTCACTACGATTTCGACTTTAAGGTCATGAAACCGGTGGAGTACGCTTCCCAATTGAGTAACCTTTTCTGAGACTACGACCCTCCCTAACCCCCGTCCTCCTCTTCTCCTGCCGGCTCCTACTCTACCGACCTACCGTAGTGACTGAGCTCCCTGTACTCAAACCACTTGAGGCCCTCTACCACTACCTGTCCCTCCGGACCGTACGACGCTAAGTACACCAACGTTTCTCAGTCTGTGCTGACTCGCTGACTTGACTTGACAATGCAAAATATGAGTATATAAAATATACACATATAAAAGGTCGATTTTCATTAATTGAGTATTTTGTTTCTCGTTAAAATAACAACTATATCTCAGAAAAATGTCTCAGTGTTCATGTTCACTTTAGTAATCGATCCACCCCGAACCCTTTATGGAGACAGGGTACTTAAGAGTGAAACAGTAATAGATCGGGTCACAGTAAACTATTAGGGAAAGATGAAAGATATAGACTGATACAGGGAATAACAAGGTAAGTTCCTTTGTTAAGAAAGGAACATAGTACAGGACGGTGGTAAGAAAAAGACTTCGTGTTAACATAAAAGACAGAGACCTGACCGGGTAAAAGGTCAGGATCGTAGTCAAGATATTTTGGTTTATACGAAGGTTTTCGAGGGAAAACGAAATTCTAGTTGTGTTGAATAAAAACAACGAACGTTAGTCTTGAGTCTGACTGAGTGGACGACTTTTATTTCGGGCTAAACAAGGAATTTTCTCTATTTGAATCCTTTAGTTGTGAGACGTAAAGGGGTAAAATAAAAATTACGAAGTAACGATAAAAATAAAATTAATGTGTTAGTAAAGTTCACTAGTCTGTGTCCTGGTCAAGAAATAGTGGTGAGAGAACTAGAATCGAGAAGGGTCGATCCACAATCTCGACTACATATTGAAAGTCCTTAAAGACCAACAATTTATGTCGGTAAAACCACCCTCGGTCTCACCCCCATGAATGTAGTGTCTTTACCTATTTGCCACGTGTAAGGAAAAAAAGAAAAAAGCCTCGACCACATCATAATCACAGGGGTGACAAGAGAAAGAGTGAATTGGTATTGACGGGTACAGCTGTTTGTATCGTGACGAAGGACCAGTAGTAACAGCGATTTCTTCGTCACGAGTCCCACACCAGACTCCAGTGACTCGTAGAGTGTACTAGACACTCCAGGAGTGGAAAGGTTCCTGTGTAGACGTTCCGGCCTAGAAGAAGTACACGTAGTCGATTTGACGACAGTTTGTCCGACTGCGTCTCCGTATGCACCCTAAAGTAGACAAAAGATAGTTAAGTCCGTATCTCACTAATCGTTATATACTTTGTTGTACTTAGAAGAGTGACTTAAAAGAAATATATCAATAAAAAACGTCCTTATACAATAAATACCATTTTACATTACACAAATAATAAAAATAAACAGTTACTCAAGTATTTGTAAATTTTAAAGGGTCAGAATTAACAATTATGTCATTGGTAAATGTTGGTATTGGATGTTTTGGATTTCGAGAAACCCCAGGAGTTATTAAAAATTCGAATATTTCCCCAGACTTCTGATTCTGTAAACTTTTCGTGACGACACTAGAACCACACGACCCTCACAGTCTTCGACGTTTACTGGAATGGAAGGGCTCGCGTTAAGAATCACATCTCAGTCCAGACTATCTAACATTTTAAAGTGTAGTGGAATATCACGTGGACCCTAGTGGTTCTCAAAGCGTACTCAACTTCCCTGAATATTTTTGAAACGAGAGACCGATAGTCCTGTGGAGAGAGAACCCAATCCTGTAAGAGTGTTCCACCCTTCGTCACAGAGATTCTACCCCGTCAGGGAGCCCCACTCTGGTCCCCGAAACTTGGATATCCGTGGATCGTATCGTGGATCATATACGCTTCTACTAAAAGTTCCTATACACTTTTACCGACTCTGGACTTTTTATTTCATCCGGTTTATACTTTTATCCTTTCTGGTTTAGTTTTATTTTTTATCATACTTTTAAGTTTAGCATTTCTCCTCAGTTTAAACCCCGTTTTTTTTAGTGTACCATAAACACACATGAAAGTATATAAATGATACTACACCTCGTCCCTGAGACTTGGATTCGGTCAGATTCCCAATGATTCCAAAAATGAGTGACTTATGTTTGAGGTCCATTTCACTTTACAACTTTCTACGAGGCGAATATACCAACTTTAGTGACGACGATGAAATCCTACTCCTCCACCTTTCCAAATAGGACCCGAAAATAACAGTTTACGGATCGGAAATTCTAAACGGATTTCCAAAAAGATTCTAAAAGGGGTTTAGTGAAAACTTTGAACGAGAACTCCTACCCTCCACATTCCCCAAATTTTTTCGTTTGTACTTTTCCTTTCTTTAACCCAGTAAACATCTCTGCACCTACCTGGATCTCTGACAGTATGTCTAACTTCAGTCTTTCTCTTTTCGTTTATAGCATATAATTCCGTGTATCCACCCTAGATCTTTTCACTATATCTACTGGAGTAGACGTTTCGTCTTCATCTCTGTGTCTGTATCTTTTGTTTAGATACCTTCGGGCCCCCTTTCCCTCCCACCCTACTTAACCCTCTAACTCTGACTGTATATAAAAGAAGATACATATTTTGTCTATTGATACTCTTGGATACATACCGTGTCCCTTGACATAGACTAGCTACAAGACACCATTGAATTTACCCTTCGTTTAGGTATATATGTACCTTTTAGGTGTATATATTTATATATATATATATATATGTATGTGTATATCGACTAAGTGAAACGACACGTCATCTTTGATTGTGTCGTAACATTTCGTTGATATGAGGTTTATTTTTAAATTTTTGTTTGTTTTACGTTCGAACCTTTCCTCTCCTGGGTGGTGTGTACCCACGTAGTACAAATCCAGTGTGTGTACATCTACGAAGACAGAGCTATGGGAGAAAGGTTAGGATTAAGAGAACAACTAAAGTCTACTGAGGAACTAGACGGAACCTGTAAGGTCTGTGGAGGTTGTGTCCATAAATGAGACGGACTTTACGAGAAGACCAGAGGGGTAAGAAAAGAAATGATTTTACGGAAGAGTGGACGGACCGGTATGGCGGTTTGACTGAAAGGGTTGTGAAGTATAAATCAGGGAAAAGGGGAGTAAAAAGGAACCTCTAAGTAGTGGTATACCCTATAATAGATAAAATAGTCAATATATTAGGTAGTACGAGGGAAGGGTGATCTCACAAGTGGGGTTCTCCCGTCGCTAAAGAGAGAAGAAGTGACAACATGAGGGACACTCATTTGTAACGGAACGTGAATCTTCTACAAGTTATCTACACAACTGATTTGCTTATTTTAGTGTGGAATAATCGTCCTACAATAAAGAAGACCTACCACAACAAGCCGAAGAGAACACACTCAGAACCTCCTTTACCTCTGTTGTATCCCACTTCGTGATACTTCGAGGTCACGCCTCGTGAGACCAGGGTCAGGTTACGACTACACAGGTTCAAGGTCTCATTTCTCCTCGACCTAGAGGGGTTTCGAATCGACCGACAATATCGACTACCCCATGGTTTTGTCTTGACATCTTCGGATCTTGAGATCTTCGGATCGGAGTTTGAGTCGTCAAAAGTTTGAGTACATAAATGTCATTGAGAGTCTTCGAGCCAACTCTCCTTACAAATAACTCATGACAGAATCTTTAAATAAATAGAGATTTAAATAACTAAAATAACCTCAACAAAGTCCACATGTCGTTTAACTAAGTCAATGTGTATGTATACGTAGATAAAAAAGTGTAAGAAAAGGGTATATCCAATAATGTTCCACAAGTCGTATTAAGGGACACGATATGTTGTTCAGGAACAACCAATAAACAAGATATATATCATCGTACATATAAAATAATGGTTTAAGAATTAAATAGGGGGGTGGAAGAGGAAACCATTGGAACAAACAAAAGATACAGGCACCCAAACAAAATAAAACATACATTCGAGTAAACGTAGTAAAGAGATCTCAGGTGAATTCACTATAGTATGCTATAAACATAAACAGTCCGAAGTGGATCACACTACGGATGAAAGTAAGTGTAACGACGTTTACCACATAAAATAAGGAAAAAATACCGGTTCATTATAAGGTGACCCCGAAGGGTCTACGAGTCACCACTTCTCAGACGGACGGTTACATCTTCTTGTATTTAAGTCAGGGACTCAACCCTTCTAGGGAACCTCTTCCTTTACCGTTGGGTGAGATTATAAGAACGGACTCTTTAGTGTACCTGTCTCCTCGAACCACCTATGACAGGTACCCCAACGTTTTCTCAGTCTGTGTCAAATCTCGGATTTGTTGTTGTTGTCAGGAAACACATTTATATGGTGTAGAGGCAATAGGTAAGTAGACAGTACCCTACAAGTCCACCAACCGATAACGTTTATCGAGACACTACTCGTAACCCCACGTAAATAAAAAAGTTCAATACCAAAAGAGGTCTTTTTACCGGTCCTTATCCTAACATCATAGTATACCACCAAGGTAAAAATCAAAAAGTTCCTTGGAGGTATGACAAGAGGTATCACCGACATGGTCAAATTTAAAGGTAGTTGTCCTATAAGAAAATAAATTTAAGTCTCAAAAGACTCCTAAATTTTTAGACTCCTAAATTTTTATATGTCTAGACTCCTAAATATTTAAATTTATAAATAAATATACAATAATATTTATGTGTTAATCGGAATAGGTAAGATCTTAGAGTTAGAGAGAAATCGTCCAGGACTCACTCTGGGTCCATAGACGTAATAATTTGGGGGGTCCCCATGAAACCAATATCTTGGTCTCGACTCTTAATGACGTGTTATCAGATTTTTAACTGATGTTCGTTTTACGGATTCCCCTGGTTCGTCCATTATATTTAATCAATACGTCTGATCACTCCCGATACATTTTAGATAACGGATAGGGGACAGGTTTTCCCCAGTCACGATGAGTCCCGGTTGATTAACACGGGCACACTCAAGTCACAACGGTTTAGAATGTTAAAAAATTCGTAACGACTTTTTAGAACGAAAAATATACATTAACGGGTTAAAGAAAATAATTGAGAGACGAGTGATAACAACGGTTGGGTTTGAATAAAATCCGGTTTAAAATCGACGAACAAACGTAGGAGACGCTTTAGAAAAGAACCCTCTTCGGTCAAACAATCTCTTGGGACAAGGACCCAACGTAACTTGTCCGAGAGGTACACTGATATAAGTCTCTTCAATGTTCTTGTCGGGGTGATTTTCCTCAGTGAGACCAATAAAAACTGGACGACACTTTATAGGGAACAACGAAAGACGAAAAACAGGAAGACCCCAGAGACCCGTTTCAAATAAGGACCCATATGATATTCCTGACCGACTGCTAAAGGAATCTCTAGCCAAACATGAAGAGGATTCTGTAATGCTTACTACGAAGAACTACGATAGAACTAGTACTAGTTCGACCTACAGTACAAAGTTGTTCCTATATTTTAACGTACTATACATAAAAAAAGAATAACTGACTTACAGATAAAAGTCAAATATTAAATTAGTGTAGACAGAAGATACAGTCATAACAATGAAGACAGAACAATGTAATGATCTAATTTACAGAATTAATTGTATAAAGAACTCACCTACCTCCTATCTAACTTTCGTTACTTATGACTTCTTTTCAAAACGAAAAACCCCCTGAAACTGTCTTACTTTTATAGCAAGTCCCAAAACTCTCTTCTACCAGTACTTGTGATGGAATCACAATTTATCACGAATTTAGTAAACGATAGTTCGGGTATTACTCTAGTTTCATAGACGTTATAAATATGTAAAAGTGTGATTGATGTAATTAATCTCAGACACTCTAGTTATACGTAAAACATACTATACCCCCGGACGTTTCATATTGGTTCATCTCTTTTTTCGTCGTAATGTAACTTTTTACACATAAAAATAAATAAATAAACACATATACCGACACGGTCCAGAATCAACACCTTACACTCTAGATCAAGGTGTTGATCCCTAGGTCATACCCGGGGGACGAGACCCTTATACCCCAGAATCGGTGACCTGGTGGTCCTTTCAGGGATATAAAAAAACATTCATAGATTTCCTTACGTATTAAATTTATAAATTCACTGAGACGTTTTAGTAGGAGATGTTAACACACAGGTGAAAAGAGTGGAGGTGTTGTTTCGGACTCCTGTTAACAAGGTTTAATCAGAAGAGGTATGACGCATCATAGTCAGAAAATTTTAAAAACTGTTACACTATCCATCATTTAACGTATTCAAACAATCATTTAAACTTATATAAAAGTATTTAAACAGCCAATAAAGATAAAGTAGAAGATTTTAAAAAAAATTCCTTAAAAGGTTATCTAACAAATAAAAAAAGAATATCACGATAAACATGACTTAAGCGTGTACTCCAACTTCTCTACTGATAGGTACGTTATAATTAAAGGAGAAGAGTTTATACAAGAAAAGACAGAAAGTAAAAACAAAATATTATAAGAGGTAATCCTATATATCAAGAAAATATTATACCTCCACTAGACATCAACTATGATACAAAATTTATAAAGAACCAGTGAACATGAATTAAAAATATACTGTTTCACAGGTATTTGAAAATAAAAGTACAACAGTCTAAGTTGTTATAACGAAACTAAGACTTATAACCAAGTCCTTTTGGAAGTTGTGATTTTATCAACATTTTAATATAAGAAGTAAAAAAGTAATACGACATGTGAAATTTGAATATGCTAGGACATACAGTTAATATAAAGTTATTTTGACCTTTCTTTTTTATTTTGTCTAACCTTTTAGTTACCTAATGTAATTTGTATACCATTATCTTTGTTATAATAGGTCTAACAGATCTAATTAGGACTTTTTTTAATCTATCTTATAATACCCTTCGAAGAATCTTTTTTTAAATAAACCGGTATCAAATACACGAATTTCAAAGTACGAATCACAAGAGACAAAAATTAGGATGACTATGGAAAAGACAAACTCAAAAAGGCATAATGAGGTACCTTATTTTTAACAATATTCAAAATAAATTTTAGTGTATTTCATTATATTTGTTTACTAATATAGATAATGTTTTATGGGTGAATAAATGTTTATGTTTCAATGTATAAATACAAATCAAAAATTTAATTAAACGTTAAAAAACACACCAACACTTAATCCCTAAAAGAAAAAAAAATTAAATTTTAGTTAATATTTGTTAAATAACAAGTTTGTTGAGGAAAGGGACAGTAAACTTGATAAGGGTAATAATATAATATTTAAATCTACCTATATTTTCTGATACTATTACGTACAATTATATGTATCGAACTCCAGTAAGTAGAGTTCAAAATATACTTTTCATGTTGTACACTTATACTGTAACAAATAAATAGGTAAAGGTAATTCAACAAGTATAAAAATGAAAATGTTTCACAATATATAGGAACATGGATAAAGAAACTTATTAATACACTTTGTTAAAAGATAGTACAAATCAATCTTTATACGTCAAAATCCACAATCTCATCTACGTAAAAATAGGATGTACCTATAACGATCTCACAAGAGAATTCGTCATCAACAACGTCGGTTCATTAATTAGTGAAGTGAAGTGAAGTCAACGAGACAACATAGACTGAGAACACTGAGATACCTGACGTATGGAGTCCGATGGGATGGTAGTGGTTGAGGGTCTCGAATGACTTTGAGTAGGTAACTCAACCACTACGGTAGGTCAGTAAAGTAGGAGACAGTAGGGGAAGAGGAGGACGGAAGTTAGAAAGGGTCGTAGTCTCAGAAAAGGTTACTCAGTCGAGAAGCGTAGTCCACCGGTTTCATAACCTCAAAGTCGAAGTTGTAGTCAGAAAGGTTACTTACAAGTCCTGACTAAAGGAAATCCTACCTGACCAACCTAGAGGAACATCAGGTTCCCTGAGAGTTCTCAGAAGAGGTTGTGGCGTCAAGTTTTCGTAGTTAAGAAGCTCCGAGTCGGAAGAAATATCAGGTTGAGAATGTAAGTATGTACTGATGACCTTTTTGGTTTCGAAACTGATCTACCTGGAAACAACTGTTTCATTTCAGAGAGAAAAAATTATACGACAGATCCAACCAGTATCGAAAAGGAGGTTCCTCGTTTACAGAAAATTAAAGTACCGACGTCAGTGGTAGACGTCACTAAAACCTCGGGGGGTTTTATTTCAGACAGTGACACTAAAGATTTAGGAAACATTATAAACTACAAAAGTTTCTAAGGTGAAAACAGTTTGGATTTACACACTTCATAATGTGGTGACAACGAAATTACACGAACACAAATTAACACGTATAATGTACAAACGACTGGAAAACTACAACGAGGTGATTATTTATAGACAAGAATAAAAAACCTACAAAAAGTTGAAATAACTATGGTAACCATAATTTATTTTACGTGTATAAAATTCACATACTAAATTATTCAAAACCGTATACGTGTGTGAGTACTTTGGTAGTAACGGGTTCAGTTCTATTACTTACATAGGTAGTGGAGTATATATACATACTTAGGTAGTGGGTGTACGAATGGCATACCAAGTTAAATATAGTCTAAGACCTTTTAAGTTTACTTAGATACCACTGTTTTTCGTCTACGGTCTCCTACGGACCCTTACCGTTTCCAACCCACTTACGTCTCTTCACCTTTAATTTTTCTCCGTTTTCCCTAACAGAAACAAGTCTTGCAGAAACGAGAAGAACCAAGAAAAGAGAAGGTGCAATTAAAATCTTACAATAAGTTTACAGTGTTTTGATACAAATAGAAATAGGTATTTGTATCAAAACTGACTTTAACGTAACTTAAGCATATACTCAAACATCTCTGATTATAGATACATTATAACTAAAGGAGATAGGGACTTACAAGAAAAGAAAGTAATTACTAAATATTATAAGAGGTAATCCAGAGGATATGTGAACTCTTGAAAAAGGGACCCCTAGAAATCATAAACAACGACAACATTTATTCCAGGGGGGGGGTGGAAAAAGGTTGTATATTTTTACGATGACTATACACTATACCGACGACTTTATTCCTTAGAATTTTAGAATTATCAAAAGTAAAAATTAAAATTATCTAAATATAAAATATGGAAGAATTCGAAAAATACATCTGTTAGTACGACAGACGGTTATTCATGTTAAAACACAGAAGGAAATGTTGGAGTATTAAGAACAGATAAAGAACAGAATAGTGTAACTGACCATGAACACTACCACAACTTATCATTCCAAAGGAGTTAAACCTCTGACTTAAATGGTCAAGTGATCCCAATGTTTATTATGACATAGTATTGAGTCAAACACAAGTGAAATCAAAAGACAGTCTAGTATTTCGATCGGGAGTCTCCTCAATTCATTGGGTTAATTTATCTACGTCCAAGGTTCTTGAGGAAATAATGGATATTTAGGTACAGGTTTAACCACCAATTAAAGTCGACACTCCTCACTTTTCTGGGTAGACAGTTTCCTTGAGTCTAAGTGGTCAAGTTACAAAAATAATATGTTTATCCTACCCTCTCCTCAGTGTAATCTAGGTTACAGATATAGGATGGTATATTCTTTACCTAAGAAGGTTCTTCAAACAATGCAAAAAGTTGTAAATTAAAAAATGATTTATAAGATCCGGACCTCACGTAAACCAGTTCTTTTTGATAAAATCCAATCTTTAAAATCAAATCAGTCAAACGTTTAATTTTCTTATCACAAATATAACTATTTTCAAAATGAATATGACTTTACGTGTATATTAAAATTTTTAAATAATCATCACATTTAATATAATTGTCTAAAAAATTACAACTTTAACGGAACGTAAGGAACGTACTTGAGATAAACCAAGATTACATAATAAAAAGAAGTATGGTGACTTAAACTAAACGATGAGAAAAACCGACACGTACCGTATACCCTATGATCAAGGGACTGGTCCCTAACTTGGGTACGGGGGACCTTCGTACCGCAGAGTTGGTGACCTGGTGGTCCCTTCAGGATTATTATAAAATTATACTAACAATGTCGGATGTTGAAAATCTTCTATTGAAATGAATGGGTAGAGAAAATTGACAAGAAAGAAAAAATTTACAAAGACATGTAACGACATAAATAGTGTATTTTTTATATCGACCTAAAGTAACATCGATAATAAAATTCAAATAGATTAAAAGAGCGAGAATTTTACCAGTTAGAAAATAAACAATAAAAACGGTCATAGACTTTTAATAAAAACGGCATGATTAATTATATGTGATAAATAACACGAAAGAGAAACGAAGAAAAAGGAAGTAATAGAAGAATATTTAACTGTTTTAAAAGAAATAAGCAAAAACACAATGATTGAATAAATATATAAAATAGAAAAAAAGATTTCTAAATGAATTTAAAAAAAATTTTAAAATGTAGTTAAATTTTAAAATTCTGTTTCAGGTTCTAACAAGTTATAGAAATAAAAGAAAAGTCTCTTTAATCGTATGTAATTAAAAAGAGGTTTGACGTGGTAAAGATAATAATTATAGACTACAAAATGAAAAAAATTTTGTCTAAACAACTGAAACGGTTATGAAGAATTCTAAATAATAGACAAATAACCAAAGAAACAAGCAGAAAACAACAATAAAACGAGAGTCGGGATAAGGAATCACCAAATATGTCATTTATTATGGAAGTAAAAAACAACAAGTTAGTTGTTCAACACAGACTGTGAAGTGTTGCGGTACCTGACGTCGTACGGTCCGAAGGGACAGGAAGTGGTAGAGGGTCTCAAACGGGTTCAAGTACAGGTAACTCAGCCACCACGGTAGATTTGTAGATTAGGAGACAGTGGGAGAAGAGGAAGACGGTAGTTAGAAAGGTCGTAGTCTCAGAGAAGGTTACTCAACCGAGAAGTGTAGTCCACTGGTTTCAAAACCTTGAAGTCGTAGTCAGGAAAGGAAATTCTAACTGACAAAACTAGAGGAACGTCAGGTTCCCTTGAGAGTTCTCAGAAGAGATCGTGGTGTCGAACTTTCCCAGTTAAGAAACCGTGAGACGGAAAAAATAACAGGTTGAAAGTGTATTAATGACCTTTCTGATAGCGGAATTGATATGCCTGAAAACAGCCGCTTCACTACAGAAACGAAGAGTGCCAGAATTATAAATATACGGATAAAGTGAGAGTTATACTCACTATATTATCGAACCATATTATATGACTTCTATGACACTAAAGAATACGATAACGACTAATGAGTCTCTTAAGAAGAGAATGAAACGTAAAGAATAATACATTGGAAAAAAGAAGATTAATGACTTGTTGAAAGAGACTGAAAGATGTTAAAATAATACCACAAAGATTTACCCCAAATCGAACAAACTCTTGATTACCTAAAGAAGTGAAAATCTTTTAGTAGTGAAAGTTATAGTTAGTAGAGGATCAGATTGTTAAGAAGGAAAAACCTTACAAATAAACTATATATAACCAGGAAGAGATATAGGAGGTATAATAAATTGTAGAAAGTGTCAAGAACTAAATGAGGAAACGATGTATATAAACTTAATGAGTCGAGATAAAAGTGTGAGTGATTGAGATAAAATTCGACATAGAAATGACAAATTGAGGAGATAACAAACACGAAAAGTGGTTTCTGATAAATAAAAAGTAAAAATCTTAAATATTTTATAGAGAAAACAATGACAAAAGAGTTTTCTTTAGTAAAACCAAAAAGTATAGGGGTTTTGTGTTTTATACACTCATATCCTTTGTAAATGTAAAGGAGGAGGGATTTGGGTTTATATTGTAAAATTTGTTTTACTACACAACCTTTTAAGAGTTCAATATAAGATTTATATAATCCATCTTACAGTCTTATGTACCATCTTACCATCTTATGTGTCATAATAAAAACCTTTCACATGGTGTACAGTTGTTTCCCGTAGATGTCATAAAATAGTGTATACTTAACCGGCAAATAATTGTTAGTAATAAAAAAACCAATAGGTCTTCACTACAAAATTGGTGAAATGTAGGATTATATTAATTAATGTATCATAAAGTAACACAAAATCGATATAAAATCCTTTACATAACATAAAATTGTTTTCAATTTCGTATGACTGAGGTTATACACGTGTCTCCACTAGTTTTGTTGACAATAATTCTTTATCGATACACATTTTTCATACCTCGAGGGAAAAGACAAAAACTCTCGTCAATGTTATCGAGTCTTAAAGTCCCTCTTTATAGTTATTGGAGTCTATACGTCTACTGTGGTGGGAATACCGTCTTTCACTTCTTGATTTCTAGGAGAACTACTTTCACCTTTTCTTCTCACTTTTTCAACTGAATTTCGAGTTGTAAGTCTTTTCTTTCTAGCACCATAGGCCAGGGTAGTGAAGTACCGTTTATCTACCCCTTTGTCACGGACTGAAATAAAAAACCCGAGGTTTTAGTGACGTATACCACTGACGTCGGTACTTTAATTCTGTGAATGAGGAACCTTCCTTTCAATACTGGTTAGATCTGTCGTATAATTTTTCGTCTCTGTAATGAAACAGTTGTTTCCAGGGAGATCAGTTCCGATACCAAAAAGTTCGTCAGCACATATCTACACTCTCAACCTGATATTTCTTCCGACTTGTGACTTCTTATCTACGAAAACTTGACACCACAACCTCTTCTGAGAACTCTCAGGGAACCTGACGTTCCTCTAGGTTGGTCAGGTAGGATTCCTCTAGTCAGGACTTATAAGTAACCTTCCTGACTACAACTTCGACTTTGAGGTTATGAAACCGGTGGCTACGCTTCTCGACTGAGTAACCTTTTCTGGGACTACGACCCTTTCTAACTTCCGTCCTCCTCTTCTCCTACTGTCTCCTACTCTCCCACCCTACTGTCCTACTCTCCCAACCTACCGTAGTAACTGAGCTTCTTGTACCCAATCCCACCTGAGACCCTCAACCACTACCTGTCCCTCCGGACCGCACGACGTCAAGTACCCCAGTGTTTCTCAGTCTGTGCTGACTCACTGATTTGACTTGACTTGTTATCGAGTTCTTCATTTCGCAGGAGGACGTTACGTCCTCTGGGGCCAAGTTGAGGACCCAACCCTTCTAGGGGACCTCTTCCCTTTCCGATGGGTGAGGTCCTAAGACGGAACCTCTTAAGGTACCTGACATATCAGGTACCCCAACGTTTCTCAGCCTGTACTGACTCGTTGAAAGTGAAAGTATTTAAAAGAAATTTATTAATGAGAAAGATATCGTAGAACCTGTTTTCATCTCTTTCTCTTCCCCTTTTTCACTGTACCTTTTTCTTTTCTCCTTTGAAACCAATCAGACTGTAGAATCAATTTAAAGGTACGGTAAAGGACATCTTATTGTTACCATGGTTATTACACACGACACACGAATCAGAGAGTCAGCACAAGACTGAGAAACACTGGGGTACCTGACATCGTATAGTCCGAGAAGACAGGTACCCCTAAGACGTCCGTTCTTATGGTCTCACCCAACGGTACGGAAGGAGGTCCCCTAGAAACGTTGGGTCCCTAGTTTGGGTCCAGAGGACGAAACGTCCGATTAAGAAATGGTTGACTCGGTGGTCCCTTCGGTTATGGTTATTATGAATCGAAGATAACTCGTGAATGGTAGAAAGTAGTTTAGACATGTATGAAAGAGTGACATATGAATACTCTGTCCATGATCATCAAATAACTATTCAAAATTTTTGTTTCGAGTTTTGACACTTTATTAAACAGGTTCTATTATGTTTTTTATCTTCATTATTATATATAAATATTAATAACTACAATTTAGTTATTTTGAGTCAACAGAAGAGGACGTAGTTTTATAAAATTGTATATCCTAAAAAGGAAGAAAGAAAGGTATAATCAGTATTTAATAGGGTCCAAGGTTTTTAACTTAGAACAGACGTCTCTCCTCCCGTTTGGGAAAGAACTTATAACTAACTAAATCAAATCAACAAATCTTATATCTTAATTCACCCATAATATTGTATCGTAGTATGTATAGTATGTGTACCATTATATACGTCCTCTGTGACAGGTCTTTTTGTGAAGGTCCCATTTCGGACGACAAATGACTACTAGAGAATGAGAGACGGTCCGTCCTTCGTTTACAGAGAAACCCGCTCATTCCGAACTGAACTTGTTTATGGGTGAGTCAATAGTGTCAATCTTTAAACCTGTCTTCTTCCATAATGATACCGTTCACAAAGATGGGTTCTATCGTTCTCTAAGTCTTTGGGTTCCCCTGTCTGATTCCGTCTCGGGTACTTCCTTTTCTATAAAGATTACCTCCTTTTTCTCGATTTTGTAGTACAGACCTCCCGGTACCCGTCTTGACCAGACCCTATCGTACATATAGTAGAGTATGTTAAGAGTGTCTTTGAGACTCTTATAGTGTCCCGTCATAATCGAAGTAAAACGATCGTTTTCTGGACGACGGAGTCCTATCGGGTTTCGTGAAGTGTGACAAAAAAATCCGGACTTAGAGGGGACCCGAAGTCCGAACCAAGTCTGTAGACGTAGACCTTTAGGGTACGTTTACCCTTACTTACATCACATAAGTATATTTTTAAGTCGTACAGTAGAGTGATTGAGACGAAGAAAAGGACAGGATGACCTTAGGAAGGTGAAGGAACTACTGTGTCAGTCTGTAGTGTAAAACACTGAATTGGAAAGTTATATAAAAACCTTCGAGATAAGAAAGTTCAGAACGAAAACTGAAACAACTCCCGAAGTAGAAACAAGTGAACGGATAAAGTCCTCGAAGGATTGACCACAAAGACTAAACTTCTATACGAGATGTACTGACGGTCTCAATAGGTAGACTTTGTGACTCTTGTTCTTCCAGAGAAAATTTTGTAGAAATTTACTGTCTTGGTTGGTGTGGTACTGTCAAGACTCCGACTGGTATTTTCCGGTTTTTCTCCCGTCACCGGGTTAAGGACCTTTAGGGGTGGGGAAGGGGTTTTATCAACCTTATTAAGAGGGTAAGTATTCGGATACTTTAATGGGTCAGGTATTTTTGATTGGTGGGATATAAAAGCCCGGAGAGTGGAAGACTCTACTGGGTGTGAGACAGACACCTCACATGAAGAGAGATTTATTTGGGTGAATAATGGATAGTTTTGTTTGTTTGTTGTTGTTTTTGTTTTTGTAGGGTCAGTTAGAGAATCGAATGTAGAGTCGTTTTCGGGACAAGGAAGTCCGGGAAGGTCCCGGAAAGTATAAACAATAGACAAAGAAAACACTGAGGACAAAATAAGTCCCGTATATCGAAAACATCGGTTTTACTCAAGACTCATTTTTGTAATCAGATTTTCCTTTTCCCTAATAGGGTTTCTAAGTCTCCTTAGCATCTAAGGTTTTTTTTAAAATTGCATCCTTTGTCCTTTTTATTAATTGTCTTTTATCTGAATAAACCTTTTCCTACTTTAAATTAAGTATCTACCTTTTACACGACCGTCTCTTCTTCTTTTTGATTTTTACTGTATTTTACTTTTAATTTTAACCTTTGTTATATCTTTTTTACCTGTCATGTCTTTTTCTCTGTTAAAAACTCCTATTTGACCTCAAGGGAACCCGATGTCTTTTTTCCCTCTCCTACTACCTGAATCAAAAAGACAGACAATATAAATTGTATTTTTACCATCATTAAGGAATTCTTTGATCTTTTTACCCTTTTACATCACTGATTTTTACACGTATTGTCTTCTTTTAAAAGACTTGATTTATTTCTCGATGTATACATCTAAATTTCACAAAAATAATATTCCGTTTCGACTATTTTTCCCTGAACGTAAACCTGTTTAGAACCATTTTTATGAAGTTAATGTTTCTTTTTTCATTTCGTTAACTGAAAAAAGTACATCCTTATTATCCGACCGGAATCTGAATAAACATTGAGACTTGCGGTCTTGTATACCTTTGTTACAATTATCACATAACCGTTTTCAAACACGGGGTATAACATATATTAGATTTAGAATATTCATTTCTGTTCTATTGTTTTCTAATCCAAATTCTTCACGTTTTACGTATATTTTTGTGTCGTTGTTTGTCTTCGTAACGTTGGACTCTTCTGAGATTATAATAACTGTTTAATTATAATTTTTAAGTTTTACATGTTTAGTATATACTTATTCCACTGATACTCTTAATTTTAACAATTTGTATATACAATAAATAAGGTTATTTCATAAGTAAAGTAAATAATAATTTCATAAATAAAATATTTAATAACTATCTCTAGTTAATTAAAAACTATTCACTAGTCATTGTTATGGTCTTTGTTATTATAAAAACAAAGATTTTAGATTTTAATATCGTTGTGACCCTTCACTTACTTATTCCTTTATTTCCACCTTATTAAATAAGTAGAATGATTCCTCCCTTACTTTTATACGTAATCAAAAAGTGAACCGACTAACCTATTTATATTCGGGCATACATAAAAACTTTTCTATTAATGGTGATGGTACTTTTATGTCTTAAATATGGGGTTTCAGTGTTATATATCCTTTTTATGTTGTTTATATCCTCTGATTTTACATAAAATTTTCTCTGTTTTAATCGTGACCTCAAGATCTAGTTCCAATAAACAAATTTACGGTGTTAATCCTTGTTTAAACCAGGGAGCTCTAATCGGTCAGAGAATCCCTGTCAAGTTAAGGTGGTTTAGGGAAGATAGTCGTCACACTCACACAGAAGATGAAATGGGCATCGATGTGGTAAAAACGGAGACAGTAGTGACGTTAGGTCACCGAATGTCTTATGATCTATATAGTTGTACCAAGTGTGTGACGGGACCTGGTTCTCTGACTAAAGTTCTGTTTCGTGAGTGTTATGTACTGGTGTCCTGGGTGAGTAACGTAGAATAGTGGCTCTAAACTTGACACCACAACCTCTTCTGAGAACTCTCAGGGAACCTGACGTTCCTCTAGGTCGGTCAGGTAGGATTTCCTTTAGTCAGGACTTATACGTAACCTTCCTGACTACGATTTCGACTTTGAGGTTATGAAACCGGTGGACTACGTTTCTTAACTGAGTAACCTTTTCTGGGACTACGACCCTTTCTGATTTCTGTTCTCCTCTTCCCCTTTTGTCTCCTACTTTACTGACCTACCGTAGTGACTGAGCTACCTGCACTCAAACTCGTTCGAGACCCTCAACCACTACCTGTCCTTTCAGACCACACGACATCAGTGTCGACGATTCAGTGAAGTCAGGCCAGGTTGAGACACGTTGGGGTATCTGCCGTCGGGAGGTCCGAGGGGGAAGGGACCCTAAGAGGTCCGTTCTTTTTCAGCGTCTCAGTCTGTGTTAACTCACTGACTTGACTTGACTTGACTTGAGTTGAGTTGACTTGAGTCCAAGTCGTTTTTATTATCTGATAACCTCATCGGACAATTTTCGAGTCGATTGTCCAAACGAACTTTTGTTCTCGGATGTCTACCCTGTGAAAGGAGGTGCAACGTCACATACGTCATTCGGTCACCGACTAGATTCCACGATATTGGGACAGTCAATCTTGTGTCCTCAGGTCCTTAGGTCTCCACCTGTATATTAACCGAGATAGGTGAACGTCTTATAATATAACGATCCAATCGATAGAATCTGGGAAGTCAACCCCAACCCACCTGTGAAGGTGGTCCTGTGTTTCATGTTCCGAGGAGACTTGAACTTTAGTACTGATAGTAACCCAGTGTGACCCGACTCTCACCAACTGGGACAAACGGAACGTCTCGATCTCAACAACGATGTCACCTAGTCCCTACAAGTGACCCTGTACAGAACGACGAGGACACGGACCACTAGATTAACGTACTTGTAAATACCTTTGGTCTCGGACATCTCCTATTCCATTGGTTTTCGTGTCTAAATAGTCACTACTTCCAGACCCAGTAACATGGATTGGTCGGTACATCTGGTCAGGTTCACGTCCGATTTTCATTCCCTCTACATCTGATCTCCTACCTACTCCCTCTATCACTTATCGTTGATACCGGAACCCTGGTCTTCGCCGTCGTCTTTGGTGTCGGGTATCGAATACGTCATCGGGAGACAGTAGTCAAAAACTCGTTAATTTAATTTAGTAGTGGTACTTCCCCTGAGGTATCTATTTACTTCTCTACTTCTCTAGACTCATCACGTTCCCCTACCTAATATGACCCGTGAAACGTAATAAAGTAAAAGAACGGGACAGAAGATTGACCGGTGGAGACCTGGTTAGTCCGGACACGTGCGAGGTTGGTCGAAGTGGGTCCCTAGAAAACTGTTACGGTACGGAACCTTATAGAAGTCACCTGTAGAACGAAGGACAGGACCCTACAAGTCCCCTGGATCTAATCGTGAGTACGAGACTGTTAGGAGTCTGTTGGTCATTTAAGTCCTCCCGTTTTAGACGTCTCTGTTCAAACTGAGTAACCTCTTACTTCGGTCGTCTGACTACAGAAGATGGAAAGTACTAGACCTGTCCGTCAAGACTCTTCACAAGGTGGGTCGAGTTGTCTCTCAGGGTACCCTAGAGTGTCCGTACAAGTTAAACTATCGTGTAACCAGAAAAAAAAGGGTAACACAGGTAAAAGAACCGTAAGCACTTTAGAGTAATGGTTTATTCGATGGATGTGTGTTTAGAAATAGGTTCCAGGACGAAAGTCTCTCTGTGACTTTACGTTATTAAAATAAGTCTCTATAGTATAATGTGTTATGACGTCAAGAGTTCGAAAAACCAAAGTCCTTTGGAAAATGAGAAACAAAAATAAAAATAACCGGTGCGATACGTTGTATACCCTAGGATCAAGAAGTTGGTTTCTGACTTGGACTCGAGGGACTTAACCCTCGTGTCTTAGAATTGGTGATTGGTCCCTTCCCAAAAAAATTTTAAAAAATAACTTAATATCAACTAAATATTATAACACGATAAAAGTACACATGTCGTTTTATTAAGTCGATGTATATAAGAAAAGGTCTGAGAAAAGGTAATATCCAGTAATGTGCTATAACTTATATCGAAGGACACGATATATCATCCAGGAACTCTGAATACATAAAATATGGGTAAAAAATTTAGACAATTAGTGTATGAGGACTAAATAGGGAAAGGTGGAAGGGGAAACCATTGGTATTCAAACAAGAGGTACAGACACTAAAACCAAAAAAAGTAAACTAGTTAAAAAAAATTTAACTTCATATCGACTAAATGTTACAACACAATTGAAACTATGTCGTTTCACTAAGTTAATAAGTGTATATTAAGAGAAAATTTTTATAAAAAAGGTGATACCAAATAGTATCCTATAACTCATATCAAGACACACGATATGTCATCCTAGAACAACAAATAGGTAAGATATAGATTTTCAAATGTAGACGATTGGTGTTGAAGGGACAATCGAGTCAACCGTTTCTTAGATGGACGTTATGTCCTCTGGGACCAAGTTAAAGACCCAGTCCTTCTAGGTGATCTCCTCCCTGTCCGATGGATGAGGTCATAAGGACCCGAACGGGACACTGAGTCATTTCTTAGGCGGACATTACACCCTCTGGACCCAAGTTAGGGACCCAAGCTAAGGACCCAACCCCTCTAGGGACCTCTTCCCTTTCTGATAGGTCAGGTCATAAGACCGGGTCTCTTAAGGTACCTGACATATCAGGTAACCCAGTGTTTCTCAACCTGTACTGACTCACTGAGTGAAAGAGAAACTTGTGGTTAAAGGTGAGGTTGGGAGGGGGTTGGGGGAGGGGGAACCGTTCGTGGTAAGACAAGAGATATTGGTATCAGAATTTTTATCTGTTAGGGTTTCTCTAAACATTACACCCACTATAGATAACTATAAATGTTGTAATCATTACTTTTGAGCTTAAAAATGTAAATGAATATTTAAATAAGTTTCAATGTAATTATTCACGTGAGATGCAATTATACTTATTGTAAAAAAATACCTCATGATCGATACAAAAGGTTTTATTTTGTTTTATGAACATTCTTTTTTCACCGTGAGAAAATGCAAAAATGTTTAGACAAATTACAGATCGTTTTAATTTTTCTGTCGACCTCAGAGTATCGACGACGATGTAGGTCAGACACTATTAAAAAAGTCAAATTCATAAACTTTTTTATATCGGAGTATTTCCGATACGTCAATCCTTTTCCTCCTCATAAATTAGCAAAAAAAAATCTACTAACATCGATAAGACACGATGTAGTGGTTTAGATCTGTTCGCTGTCAAAGAATTTATAATCAACATTAAGACATGAAAATAGTTTTTTTGCAAACAAGAGACAATGACGAATAAATTGAATATACGTCTCATGTAGTACTCTTTACGACCTCACTTTCTTCGTGTTCGAACTTAGTTCTAACGGTCCTCTTTATAGTTATTGGAGTCTATACGTCTACTGTCGTGGGAATACCGTCTTTCACTTCTCCTCGATTTCTCGGAGAACTACTTTCACGTTTTCCTCTCACTTTTTCAACCGAATTTCAAGTTGTAAGTCTTTTGCTTCTAGTACCGCAGACCAGGGTAGTGAAGCACCGTTTATCTACCCCTTTGTCACCTTTGTCACAGTCTTAAATAAAACACCCCGAGCTTTTAGTGACGTCTACCACTGACGTCGGTACTTTAATTTTCTGTGAGGAACCTTCCTTTCAATACTGGTTGGATCTATCGTATAAGTTTTCGTCTCTGTATTGAAACGGTTGTTTCCAGGCAGATCAGTTCCGATACCAAAAAAGTCACCAGTACATACCTACACTCTAAACATGATATTTCTTTCGACTCGCGGCTTCTTAACTACGAAAACTTGACACCACAACCTCTTCTGAGAACTCTCAGGGAACCTGACGTTCCTCTAGGTTGGTCAGGTAAGACTTCTAGTCAGGACCCACAAGTAACCTTCCTTACTACGACTTCGATTTTGAGGTCATGAAACCGGTGGAGTACGCTTCTCAACTGAGTAACCTTTTCTGAGACTACGACCTCCCTAACCCCCGTCCTCCTTTTCCCCTGCTGTCTCCTACTCTACCGATCTACCGTAGTGGTTGAGCTACCTGTACTCAAACTCACTTGAGGCCCTCAACCACTACCTGTCCCTCCGGACCGCACGACGTTAAGTACCCCAGCGTCTCAGCCTGTACTGACTCGCTGACTTGACTTGACTTGACTTGACTTGTAAATTTAGGTAAACCAGAGAGAGTGTTAAATCCACCCAAAGAATGGGTACACACTAAAATATCTAATATATATCTAGTAAACCTGTTATAACCAAGTCACCGAATACGTTTAATAAGGTTATAAAAGTTTAAAGTAACACGTAATATTATTGTGTGAAAAGAATCCTTATGTGACTGGTATAGTCTTTTTGGAAAATTGATAACCCTTCGAGAATTCGAGTCACATTACCCATGTTCACAAATAAAAAATTAAATTTGAAAACAAACTTTTGAAGTTAGTTACCGTTTTTCCTAAAAGTTCAACAAAAGAATTTGGTTGTCCGAGTGGAACCAGTAACAGTTCTTTTACAGACTGTTTGTAGGTTCACACCTATTAATATCAAGAGATCAAGAAGAAAGTTCGTTTTTACAACGAAACACTTTTTTCACCGATCAAGTCGAGTACCGACTTTGTTAGTACGTTCACATAAGGGAACTCTACTAGAAGGATACAGACACCCGTCGTCTTCTCGAAAGGCACAAGAAGGTAGTAAGATCTATCTTCTGAATAATTTTTAACTAAGAAACCACAACTTTAATTATTTTGATTGGTAAGGTGACGAAGGAGTTCCTTCGTAAGAATACACTTTGACCGTAAAGACAGTAACGTTCGTATACCTCCATCTCTCTGTGACCAAACAGCGCGACACAATTGAAAGAAAATGATAGTAACAAACGATTGATAGTCTCGTTTACACTTGTGTCACTTTGTTCGTTCATTGTCGAATGATACGTTTATTCAAACTGGAACTTCCAGGAGACTTTCCAAGAACCCCTTAGGGTCTCCGGGTATCCTGTACCCTTGGAGAAAAGTTTAGTGACTAGACTTTATAGCACACAAAACAAAAGGGAAAGGGTATAAAAAGACTTTTGAGTTATCAATTTTGTGTGAGTGTGTATGTGTTTATGTATATGTCTTATGATAAAAATTGCACTCAAGATCAAAGATCAATAAAGGGGGATTTCAAAGATCGGACGTTATGACGGTCTGTTCCTTCAGAAGTGAGGTAAGAAGGGGACACCGGTCCTAATACATAGAAAGTCTTTGTTTGTGCATAGTGGCAGAACACATTTGTGCACGTTTGGAAAGAACTTAAAAGACAACGTGATTCCTATTGTATATCTGAGGAAACGTACTGAACAGTCAGAGAGATAACCAGAGGACTCGTGGGAGGTCCATATAGAAAACGAAAGTAGGAATTTTTAGAGACAAGGTTGGTATTACATAGTGGGAAACGAACTTATTAAAGAAATATAGAAAGTCCACAGTGGAAACCACCTAAGAGAGTATAGAGTTCGAGCGAACCTACTAAAGGACTACATTAAGATCGTGTAGACCTTAACACTAAAGTCTAAAGTGTAGACTTTAGTGTCACTCAACACTAAAGTAAAATTCGTAGGTAAAAGAAGTGATGAGACATTCAAATACCTCCGTCACTACAGAGAACGAAATACAATATAAGTATCAATCGTCTGAAAACCGGGTACTCTGTAAACCAGATACGATTTCCCGAGTCTATACGTCTACTGTGGTGGGAATACCGTCTTTCACTTCTTCTGGATTTCTCGGAGAACTACTTGCACTTTCTCCTCTCACTTTTTTAACTGAATTTCGAGATGTAAGTCTTTTGATTCTAGTACCGTAGGTCAGGGTAGTGAAGTACCGTTTATCTACCCCTTTGTCACCTTTGTCACCGGCTGACAAAAAACCCCCCTGAGGTTTTAGTGACGTCTACCACTAACTTCGGTACTTTAATTTTCTACGAATAAGGAACCTTCCTTACAATACTGGTTGGATCTGTCGTATAAGTTTTCGTCTCTGTAATGGAACGGTTGGTTCCAGGTAGATCAGTTCCGACACCAAAAAGGTCACCAGTACATACCTATACTCTAAACCTGATATTTCTTTCGACTCGTGACTTCTTAACTACGAAAACTTGACACCACAACTTCTGAGAACTTTCAGGGAACCTGACGTTCCTCTAGGTTGGTCAGGTAGGATTTCCTCTAGTCAGGACCGACAAGTAACCTTCCTGACTACAACTTCGACTTTGAGATTAGGAAACCGGTGGACTACACTTCTCGACTGAGTAAACTTTTTTGGGACTACGACCCTTTCTCATACCCGTCCTCCTCTTCCCCTGCTGTCTCCTACTCTACCGACCTACCGTAGTGGCTGAGTTACCTGTACCCAAACCCACTTGAGACCCTCAACCACTACCTATCCCTCCGGACCACACGACTCCAAGTACCCCAGCGTTTCAGCCTGTACTGACTCGCTGACTTGACTGACTTGACTTTCACAAGAACTATTAAACGTCCTAGTAAACCAGGACAAGTTTTGTACGTATTTTGTAAATCAGGTACGGTTTTCCAGAAACTATAAACGGTATAGATCAGGACAGGTTTTAGTAAACCGTACTTAGTTTATATGGGTACCGGTAAAAACTATCCTTATTTAAACTTCCTAGAAAACCGTACCTAGTTTACAGAATACCCGTGAAACCTGTTCTGGTTTACAGGAAGTTTCTATAGGGATGATGGACACTTTTACGGACGTAGTAACGGGAAGATGTACCTACTCCTTCAACCATGACCTCCGACCCGACATTTGGTCCTACACTCACTAAGTAGTGAGTCCAAGATATTAGACATCTTATAAATAGTTATAATTTATTATGTACGATTAACGTTTATGTTATCTTTGTATATAATGTATATATACTATCTATGTGTATACAAAATTTGTTACGTTAGTATTAAATATCACAGGAACTAAAAAATATTTTATGATATAGAAAATTACGGTCCTTGTATTCTGAGAGGAATAATTATTTTCGACATGTTAAAAGAAACTAAAATAAGGTAACAGATATATTTAATTCATCAACAGATGACTATATAGAAATCTTTCACGACTAACTGATAACGTTCATTTCGTAATTACTCATAAAATTACGTGTATAGATACATAACACGATTATAAAACTGTCTCATTTAAGGACCTTCATTCTGGAGGGACTCACATACGTGAGGTTTTTGTAAAACTGGTCCTCACGTACTTTACACCACCAGTAAAGGAATATGACATAATTGATAATAAAATTTTTAAAGTGTAACTATCCATTTTTAACCAAAATAATATAATAGAAATACATTAATCAATCTTCATCCTAATAGAAAATTATAGAAATAGTGAAAATAAAGACGAATGGACTTAACGGTCAAGTATGAGATCACCACACAAGAAAAAGTAACCGGATAACCAGAAGGTTTCATTGAAGTTTTATAAAAAACACACAATGTTTATTATTCGGTAACAGACGATATAAAAAGTAATCAAATTTTTTTACCAGAAAATTACTTTGATCTCGTGAAAGATTGTGGTACCACCACCACTACCAAATCAGTGATTCAGCACAGACTGAGAACGCTGGGGCACCTGACATCGGGTGGTCCGAGGAGACAGGTACCCTAAAAGGTCCGTTCCTATGACCTCACCTAACGGTAAAGAAAGAGGTCCCCTAGAAGGGCTGGGTCCTTAGTTTGGTTCCTTAACTTTGGTCCAGAGGACGTAACGTCCGTCTAAGAAATGGTTGACTCGATGTTCCCTTCGGGAAGATTGTGGTGTGTGTTTTTATTTAAGTTTTACCTAATTTCTAGATTTACATTCTGGTCTTTGATATTTTGAGGATCTCCTTTTGTATTCGTTTTATGAGAGGTTGTATTTAGTGTCGTCCTAGGAGATACTAGGTGGAGGGTCTCATTACCTTTATTTTCGTTTTTATTTGTTTACCCTGGATTGATTCGAATTTTCCAAAACGTGTTACTTCCTTTGATATTCGTTCCACTTTTCTGTTGGAAGTCTTACCCTCTTTTATTATCGTTTACTTCGTTGACTGTTTCTTAACTAGAGTTTTTACATGTTCGTCGAGGACGTCGAGTTATGGTCTTTTTGTTTGCTGAGTTAGTTTTTTACCCGGTTTCTTGATTTGTCTGTAAAGAGGTTTCTTCTGTATGTCTACCAATTGTTTGTGTACTTTTCTACGAGTTGTAGTGTGTAATAGTCTCTTTACGTTTAGTTTTGGTGTTACTCCATGGTAGAGTACGACCAGTCTTACCGACGATAGTTTTTCAGATGTTTGTTATTTACGACCTCTCCCACACCTCTTTTCCCTTAGCAGAATGTGACAACCACTCTTATGTTTGATCATGTCGGTGATACCTCTTGTCCCACCTCTAAGGAATTTTTGGACCTTTATCCTAACGATATGTTGAGTCGTTAGGGTGACGACCCGTACGTCTGGTTCCTTTGGTCTTAACTTTCTCTGTGTACATGGGGTTACAAGTAGCGTCGTGACAAACATTATCGGTCTTGTACCTTCGTTGGATCTACAGGTAGTCGTCTGTTTACCTATTCTTTCGACACCATATATGTGCGTTACCTTATAATGAGTCGATAATTTTTCTTACGTAAACTTAGTCAAGATCACTCCACCTACTTTGACCTCGGATAATATGTCTCACTTCATTCGGTCTTTCTTTTTGTAGTTATGTCATATGATTACGTATATATACCTTAAATCTTTCTGCCATTGCTACTGGGATATACGTTCTGTCATTTTCTCTGTGGCTATATTTCTTGTCTGAAAACCTGAGACACCCTTTTCCGTTCACACCCTACTAAACTCTCTTGTCGTAACTTTGTACATATAATAGTATACGCTTTATCTCGCGGTCAGGTTCAAGTTACGTACTTTGTCCCGTGAGTTTCGGCCACATGACCCTGTTGGGACTCCTTACGCTACCCCTCCCTCCACCCTCCCCGCAAGTCCTACTCCCTGTGTACATGTGGGTACCGACTAAGTACACTTACATACCGTTTTGGGTGGTGTTGTAACATTTCATTAATCGGAGGTTAATTTTATTCATTTAAATTTTTTACCAAAAAATCGATTAAACACAAAAGAGAGAATACTTTAAATTTCAAAAGTGTATCAGTTTGGAGAACAGTTACAAAAGGAAATACCAATACCGAAAACGTAGGACAAATTCTGAGCATCGTAGGGTCTGCCATTTTGTAAGAGGAAACAAAAGAAACGTCTGCTCTGGCAGATCTCTACAACGGTAGTCTCTCCTACGTTCTCGGTGTCTTCGGGTGAAAGGAAAGAGGAACACGTCACCAGTGTAGTGATACGGTACGAAGAATCTTACGGACCTGGTTGAAATATTTTTTGTTAGTGGTACTGAAAGTTTTTAGTTCGTAACGGAGGTAGTCCTAACTAGGACTAACATAAATCAAACCTTAACTTGTCTTTACCAAAACAGAACCACCTTTAAACTCTCCCTGTAAAATGAATCTAAATGTGTCTTTTATTCTCCGAAATTTGTTGAACTTCTGTGTGTATAGAGAGGTAGTTATAGTCAATGTTACTGAATTTTTATAAACTTAGAAATAAAAATTCTTTTTTAAAGTAGTTTAAAAAACAAAAGTAAAATAAGGGAATTCAAGACTTTAACATATGAGTTATCGACCTTTATCATTAAAGTGGTGACGGTAGTATTAATTTATATTATACTATTAGTGAGTCCAATACTTAGTGACAAAATTACTTACTACTAAGATAACGAGTAATAATACCGCAAACGATACTAATAATAAACCCCTAATACCTGAGAAACCTTTACCGTTCAAGAAAGGATTTTACTAATGATTTTTATTACTGTTTCTACAGTTATTATTGTTGTCTAAAGATCAAACCCCCTGTGTATTACTGAAATATCCACTCTAAGGAATTTTCACTTGGATCGAAAAAAAAAAAACTATCTTCAATTCCATTATTTAACACTTATCGGGTTATCCTCACACTACAAAGGATCGTAGTTCCTAGGATATGTGATTTCGTTTTCATGTCTTTCAAGATTGTGAATTTGTAATTCAATAGTTTACAGATCAGTACTATTCACTATATTTCTCAATTTCTGTTAGTTTTCGTAGGATAAAGTTTATAGAATACAATGTCACTATATCATTTTAGTGATTTACGTTTTTTTTTTTCTACGTTTTGTCATGTGTCGTACTGACCACTACACTCTCTGACTGATATTTGAGGTTGCTTTTGTATAGTTCACCGTAGACCTTTTGTTCCGTAAAATCCGGTTATGGGAGTAGGAAGGGGTAGGAGGACCCTTTAGTACGTACAAGAGATACTGGATACACCCTATTATGTCTGAAAATTTGAAATTAAATAAAGTCTACACTGATTGTCGTTGTATTAAAGGAACTCTTAAGACGGGTTCCAAGGTAGGTATAAAACGGTAAAATTTTTTCTTCTGGTGAGAATAATAATTATTAGTATTGTCATTATTATTATTCGTACATATTTTTCTATGCACTCTTTTACTTGTATGAAATGACTTTTACATGGAGTCGACAGGACCAAGTTCAAGTTTTATAACATTACTAATTATGATGTCTATTTCGTGGATAAAAATAAATCTAAATGCGTCTTTTACTTTTTTGTAATCTTTTTCTACTTTTCACGGGGTCCTGGCATATACTTCATATTTTGCAAGTTTGATTCACCTTATACGTGAATCTTTGCTACTTACAATAGTCTTGTGAGGTTCACAAACTCACACACGCGCACACGAGCGAGTCAGCACAGGGTGAGAGACACTGGGATACCTGGTCTCGGGCGGTCCAAGGAGACAGGTACCCGAAAGGGTCCGTTCTTGTGACCTCTCCCAACGGTAAAGAAGGAGGTTTCAAAGACTTATGGTTCACCGGATTTCTTCAGCGGTGGTTTCTTATCAAATATGATCGTAGTACGAACTCCAAATGTACTAGAGTGACTATTGGGAGATTCTAACCATACCGTAAACCATAATGTGAGGGGTAAACACCTACTGCTGTAACTCTAGATCAGGGTCGTAGACTGGGTTCTTGTTTGTGCCCACCTCCTGACAACCAGGTGACAGGAGGGTTGTATCACTGACACAATCAGCACCAAGAGATCTATTCGTCTTGGTTATCCTATTTATGTAAATCTATGTTTAAGACTCTACATATTACTTCTCTATCAAATTCTTATTTTAACCGGTGTATTACCCACCTAAAACCTTCGCCTCCCACTGTAAAATACACTCTCGACTCACTTCAATCGTTCCGTTTTTATCCGGTCCCGGTGATGACACTTCCCGTAAGCTCTTCCAAGGTTTCACCCCCCTTTAGAACATGAAAGTACTCTTAAAAAATTTTTCGGTTACGTTAACCCCAACCCTTGTTTTATCAGAGTTCCCACGTGTCCCCTTAGGAGTCTTGAAACATCTTAGGTTTTAATTTAGACTTTACTTCTTCCCCGGGGTCTTTCAGAATATGACCCCTCAATGTACGAGGTTACACGTAAAGTTTTATAATGAAAAGAAACAGTCGACCTCTCGACCACTCGTTTAGAGGACAGGAACCAAAGATATTTAGATACTCATAAAGAGGATCTCTGTGTCAAGGTCACCAATATGTAAGGAATACCTCAAATGAAATGGGTGAAAGAAACTAAATTCTGAGATTACAGAGTCATGTTCCTGATTGACTATTGACGAAAGTTTAGAGAAATCGGAGACTATCATTTCAAATTTCGGATTTTATCCACAAATATTAAGAAGTACTACAAATTAGGTAATCTTATTTAATTTTTACGTATACAAATTTGTATCCACGCACGTGTGTGTGTCTGGTCCTTCGGACTCCAGGAACCGACACGAAGATCCTCCAAGAAATCTCCCTAGGGTTCGTCCGTCCCGTCTGTGTCCCGACCCCCGTTAAAATACCAGGTCCGACTTAGAAGGGGTCACTTTAAGGGTGGGAACAAAATATCTGAGTTGAAATGAGGTACAATTCTATTCGTAGACTTTTCTTACCTTTGTGGACGGGAACAGACTCCGGGTGTAAGAGTCCCGACATTGAGATCGGCATTTCGAAATTTCTTACTCCGAGAGGGGACAGTCTGTCCGGAGAAGCTTCCAAGTATGTCGTCTAACGAAAATGGACTTTTACAGGAAAAACAATTTTTTTTTGTTTTTGGAATAAAACCTTAAAATTTCGACGTTTTTGATAAGATTCGACTTATGTAATTTCTCTTTAGGTTAATTACTCCATAAACTCTATACCTCTTTATTGACTCTATAAAATAAGATGAAGTAATGATTCTTCTTTCTCCGTTTAATGTATCGGACCCGAGTTCCGTTGACGGTTATGAGACATTCTTAATCACAACTCTGACTATTGTTCTCCGTGTATTTCCTACTTAGAAAACATTTATAATTTATACTTAGGATTCATGTGACATCAATGTTTACACCTGATTATGTAAAAATTTCAATTAACAATAACCACATCTCAACGAAATATTACAACACAATCATTTGTGGCGTTCAATCTGATTACGTAGAATTTTCCTAAGAAGGGTTCCTATTTTTTATTTTTCTAAACGGTAACTTCAAACTTATATAGTTATATAAGTTAATTGTCCTTCTTTATAGTATGAGAGTTCTTAAAACTAATTAACTACTAGACGATAGTAAGCTAAGACCACGTGATTATAATTTACACTTTTAGTATTAGTACATAGTAAATGTCTTATAAGACCTTACCCATTTATTAATGTACACTGAAGGGACCACCGAGTCTACCATTTCACAGGCAGATGTTACGCCCTCTGAGCCCAAGCTAAGGACCTAACCCTTCTAGGGGACCTCTTCCTTTACCGTTAGGTGAGGTAACCTAACGGACCTTTTAGGGTACCTGTCTCCTCAGACCATCCGATGTCAGATACCCCAGAGTTTCTCAGCCTATGCTGACTCGCTGAACTGAACTGAAGTGATTTGATTTGTCCTAATACGTCAGTCTTTCTTGTCGGAAAAGGTTTATGTACTTTCTACCTTCGAAATAACGGTATTAAAAAGATTAAGAGAACATTGGTTTAAAAACTTATATGAACTCACCATATACAGAAATTTGATACCGTAATTGTCTTAATAAATTTGTTAGAGATTTTAAGTAACGTTGCACTAAATCATTATCTAAAACATACTTAGAGTCTCCCTTTTTTATCGGAGTCGTATAAAGGAGTCTTACAGAACTTACTTAGTGTATTTTATTAAATAAGGACCAAGACCTATTGTTTTCAAATCGGTGTGTGTAATACGATACGTGTAAGGTCTTTCGTGATGAAGAAAGTGTTTTTGTATGCAGTCCTCAAAAAAACAAAAAAATCTAGACTTTGGGTCCCTTATAACTTTTTTTTAGGGTCGTTGATCTTCTTTCGGTCATCTACTTTGTATGAAAATTGACTAACAATAACGATTACCCTTTACAAAAGGTCACAAGTGTGATCTACACTGGTCGTCCTTTTAGGAATAGGTAGACGGGATGTGGATGGAGTAATCACGAGCCCCAAACTACTTATTAACACTACTAGGGTATTCAATTTATTTACTGGAATTTCAATGATAATAACGGTTTTATAAAGAAGGACGCCGAAACGACTTTAAAGTATTCGACCGAAGGGACCACTAAGTCAGTCCTTTCTTAGGTGGATGCTAGTGAACGTTACATCCTTTGTACCCAAACTAGGGACCCAGTCCGTCTAGGGGACTCCGTCCTTTACCGTTGGGTGAGGTCATAAGAACGGACCCTTTAGGGTACCTGTCTCTTCGGACCGTCCGATGTCAGGTACCCCACCGTTCTTACCCTGTGTTGAATCACTACTTTGATGGTGGTGGTGTGTTACGTAAACCAATCCTCTGGGTTAAAAGGACTTCAAGGGACACCATAGTGACCAGAGACGAAAGATTCCCCCACTCCCGCTCCCTTCCCACGTTATGGGCATCCTCAAAACCTAAGTATAGTGTTACCCGTGATCTTACGTAAAAGAGTAAAGAGACCAGGAACATTGGACAGATCGTTACCGGTGTGTATAAACTTTCCTAAAAACCAGTCTTATTGTGTCATGAAGTAATCTCTTCCAGATGTAGTATGAACAAAACACAGTGGACATCTTGTCTCAGAAATGTACACTTCCATGAGTCGTATGTAACAACTTTTGAGTGAGTAAAAGAAAGAAAAAGAAGGTAGGTGTAGATAACGTCTGAAATCGGAGTCAGAGTCTTACTACAACTATCTATGAACCGGTTTGACGATTTCTGAGTTTCAGTCTATAAAGTGAAATAAAGACAACAATTTTCTGGGTAAAGATCCTGGTGTCCCTCCGACCAAGAAACAGGTAGAAACACTTAAACACGAATGTGACTAAGTGTTTTTGACCTTACATCGGATAAGATCACTACCGGTGGGACACGGTGTCCTTGACAGGGACTAGAGAGTGAGTTCCGTTTACGGGTTCGGGAGACTCTCGAAGACTTGAGAGGTATGTTGTGGGATCCGTTGGTTACGTGGTACCCGCAACTGAGTTCCACTGGTAGGTAGAATAGTACTAAACGTATGTACTATTTCAGAACTAATGATATTTCAGCGAAAATTTTAAAAAAATGAATAAAAATAGAAATTAACCTCATAGTAACGAAATGTTATAACACAATCAAAGACGGTATGTAGTCGTACTTAGTTGGTATCCATAGGGATACAGGGGAGGGAGTACTTGGAGGGAGAGTAGAGGGTGATTTAATTGAAAACCAGATTTTCACTCAATTTGTCACGTTCAACTACAAAACTGTAAATAAATAGAACCATTATGAGTCGGAACTAAAAACTAAGTATTCGAAGACCAGAAGGAGAAGCTCGACGAGAGACTCCCCGTAGACCCACAGTCCCCTCACCCAACTGAATACGCTATGTACCACCTACCAGAAACCTCCGGGGAAGGTAACCGACAAGTTATAAGAAACATATGTCTCCGGGACCAGGACAACCGTGGGATCAGACTTCAGACACTGACCACCTGACACCAGTCAACAAGACCGAGTCGACTATGGGACACCCCAGTAGTAAGAAGAGGAGGGTCACCTACTATGCCAGAGGAGAAACGAACGTCACCGACACCTTGTAGTCCAGAGACAGCGTAGGAAGTAAGACAGGGTACGGGTCGTCAGATGGTGACGTCCGATACCCTTCGAACTTCCATGACTACCCCCTGGACAGACAGACTAGTCAGACTAGGACGACAAGGTGAGACAGACCCTATCTTACGTCGTACAACCGTATCCCTAAAAACTCGTGACTGGGAGTTTTTAGTACTTACTTCTTAGACCCCTACGTCAAGGGGGAAGACGAGAGACTTAATGGGATCAAATAAAATCGAATAAACCCAATTAGGACCTTTTCTCCTTATAACTCTGTATATAGGGATGAGGTAGTAAAAAAATAGAGACCGAAGGATTTATAAGGTCCCTTCTCTTCTTTGTCCGAAAGAAGAGGACTGTGTCTTAGAAACCCCATCCCGGATCCTTAGACATCAAATTGTTCGAGAGACCTATTAAGATTACATCGATTACAAACTCTTACTGATTAATTCAGTAGAGGAGGAAGGAATTAGGTAGTACTGATCCGTAATTACCTTTTATCCATTAAGAAAGAGGTATTTCTCTTTAAATACTAGTCTCAGTAGATACTAATTGGGAACTGTATACTTTTCCCTTTCTTTCTGATAGAACTTATTAGAGTAGAAAACTCCCAACCTCGCGTTAAGACTCAATTAAGACGATGTTTAAGATTAGAGAGAGAAAGGGATTGAAAAGAGAGTAGGAGGGTTAGTTCTCTCATGAATCTCAGTTACTCATTCTTTCAGTACTAGAAGTTTTCCTTTATTCTTTTCGTGTAAATAAAAACAGAATCGATAATTCGAAAATCTTATACGTTGTTTAGTACACGTTGTAGGTTACACTTGGTACACGAAATTTAGTGTAATAATCTTGTATGAACCACCGTTGAACCGGTCCATGGCAATTTCACTCGTAAAGACAGTTTCTGCTGTAGAACCATGAATCCTCGGGACAAAATATCGGGTATCACAAACATAAGTGTAGGCACCTGAATAGACGGGTAACAGACGAACACCTGAAAATAATGATTAATGTTTCCCAAGACCCACAAGGTGGACGGTACTGAGTACCATGTATAGGAGGAGTCACCGTATTATTCCAGACGGAAGGAGGAACCGTGGTAAAACTCTCTGTAATCCCCGACACCGAGTAGGAGGTTTGGGCAGAAGAGACCACGAGAGGAGTATGACTACTTGAACTTTCGTCCCGAATGACGAGGGTTGAAAAACCACCCAATTCGAGTCAAGTGGACGAGTCAGCACAGGCTGAGAAACACTGGGGTACTAAGTGTCGTACGGTTCGGAGTGACAGGTAGTGGTTAGGGGCCTCAAGTGGTTTGAGTACAGGTAGCTCAGCCACTATCGTAGGTCGGTAGAGTAGGAGACAGTAGGGGAAGAGGAGGACGGGGGTTAGGGAGGGTCGTAGTCTCAGAAAAGGTTACTCAGTTGAGAAGTGTACTCCACCGGTTTGATAACCTCAAAGTCGAAATTTTATTCAGGAAGGTTACTTGTGGGTCCTGACCAGAGGAAATCCTACCTGACCAACCTAGAGGAACGTCAGGTTCCCTGAGAGTTCTCAGAAGAGGTTGTGGTGTCAAGTTTTCGTAGTTAAGAAGCCACGAATCGAAAGAAGTGTCAGGTCGAGAGTGTAGGTATGTACTGGTGACTTTTCTGGTATCGGAACTGATCTACCTGTAAACAACCGTTTCATTACAGAGACGAAAACTTATACAATAGGTCCAACCAGTATGGAAAGGAAGGTTCCTCATTCACAGAAAATTAAAGTACCGACGTCAGGGGTAGACGTCACTAAAACCTCGGGGGTTTTTATTTCAGACTGTGGCAAGGTGACAAAGGGATAGATAAAGGGTACTTCACTACCCTGGTCTACGGTACTAGAAACAAAAGACTTACAACTCGAAATTCGATTGAAAAAAGTGAGAGGAGAAAGTAAAAGTAGTTCTCCGAAAAATCAAGGAGAAGTGAAAGACGGTACTCCCACCACAGTAGACGTATAGACTCCAATAACTATAAAGAGGGCCGTTAGAACTAAGGTCGAACACGAAGAAGGTCGAGTCGCAAAGAGTAGTACATGAGATGTATATTCAATTAATTCGTCCCACTGTTATATGTCGGAACTACATGAGGAAAAGGATAAACCTTGGTCAAACAACGAGGTACAGGGTAAGATTGACAACGAAGGACTAGACGTATATCCAAAGAGTTCTCCGTCCAGTCCACCAGACCATCAGGGTAGAGAAAGTCTTAAAAGGTGTCAAACAACACTAGGTGTGTCAGTTTCCAAAACCGTATTACTTATTTCGTTTTTATCTACAAAAAGACCTTGAGGGAACGAAAAAGGTACTAGGTCACCTACAACCGTTAAACTAGAGACCAAGGAGACGGAAAAGATTTTGGTCGAACTTGTAGACCTTCAAGTGTCAAGTACATAACGACTTCGGACCGAATCTCTTATAACTCGTAAAAAATGATCGTACACTCTACTTACGTTAACACGCCATCAAACTCGTAAGAAACCGTAACGGAAACAAACCCTAACCTTACTTTTGGTTGGAAAAGGTCAGGACACCGGTGACGACTCAAAAGGTTTAAACGACCGTATGACTCAAATCGTGAAAGTGTCGTAGCAGAAAGTCCTAAACTTTCTCGAGTTGACCTTTAGGTAGTGGAGGTGGTCGAAACAAACATCACTACGAAAGATTCCGGGTGAACTGAAGTGTAAGGTCCTACAGACCGAGATCCACTCACTAGTGTGGTAACACTAATAGAACCAGTACTTCTAGAAAAAACATGTCAAGAAGACACATAAGGACGTTGGAGAAGAATTAGAGAAGACGAAGACAATCCAGGTATGGTAAAGGCAGGAAATAGTTCGGGTAGAAGCCCGAGTTATTCTACAAGGGAACCATAGAGATTAAAAGAACTTCTCGAGAGATTAGAAAGGGTAAGACAACAAAAGGAGATAAAGAAACGTAACTAGTGACTCCTTTCAAAAGAATAAGAGGAAGGATAAGAAACCTTGAGACGTAAGTCTACAAATATAGAAAGGAAAAGACGAAACGAAAAGTGAAGAGAAGAAAAGTGTCGATAAACATTCCAGAGGGGTCTGTCGGTAAAACGAAAAAATGTAAAGAAAAGGTACCCCTACCAGAACTAGGGACAAGGACATGTTACAGTTCTTGGAGACAGGTATCAAGTAGTCCGTGAGATAGATAGTCTAGATCAGGGAATTTTAGTTTAGGGAATACTAATATGTCACCTTCACTGGGTGAAACTGACATATTAGTATTCCCTATACTAAATCCTGTATGGACTTACCAGATCACCAAAAGGTATGAAAGAAGTTAAATTCAGACTTAAACTATTATTCCTCAAGTACTAGACTCGGTGTCAGTCGAGGACCAGAACAAAAACAACTGACATATCTCGAAGAGGTAGAAACCGACGTTTCTTATATTAATTAGACTAAAACCACAACTGGTAGACCACTACAGGTACACATCTCAGAAGAGGACACAAGAACCTTCTCCCACAAACGATACTGGTCACACAAAAGAACCGTTTTGAGATAATCGGAAACGGGACGAAGTAAAGTATAAGGTTCCCGTTTAAACGGAAAATGAGGTCTACAAAGAACTGAAGGATGAAAATGTAAGGTCAGGAGATATTACTTTTCCTGTAGAAAAGACCCACAATCAAGATTTTCCAGAACATCCAGAAGTATCTTGGTAAAGTTGAAGTCGAAGAAGTGGCAATGACCAACCCCGTATCTGAACCTAATGACACTATAACTTACCAAACGGAACCTTTACTTGTCTCTAGTAAAACAGTAAAAACTCTGACGTGGGTTCAAAAGGTAAAGTATGAGAAAACAACTGGTACTACCGATGAGGTAAAGAAGATTCCCTAAGGACGGGTGTCACCATCTATATTACCAGTAGACTCAATTTAAGTGGGTAAGGTCAGGTGAAATCAAACGACTAAGGATCTTACACCTACAAGTGAGAACAGTAGAGGACAAACTGGTGAAGGTTAAACGGAACTAAGTACCTGGACTGTAAGCTCCAAGGATACGTCATAACGAGAAATGTCGTGGCCTGGAACGTGGATAGTGGTCAGTGTACGTGTTGACCCATAACAAAAACGAAACCGAGGTAGGGAAGTAAGAAAGACCTCAATAAAGAGGTGACTAGAGGTCATTATATAACCCGTGGATGGCTGGACCCCTCAAGGAGAAAGTCATAGGATAGTAAAACGGAAAAGTATGACAGTACCTTAAGAGTTCCGTTCTTATGACTTCAGCAAACGGTAAAGGAAGAGGTCACCTGGTTTAAGACAGTCTGGAGAGGTGGTACTGGACAGGCAGAACCCACCGGGTTGTACCGTACCGAATCAAAGCAACTCAATATGTTCCGACACCAGGTACACTAGTCTAACTGATCAAAAGACACTAATACCAAAGTCACACAGACGGGAGACTAGGGGAGAGCGTTGTGGATGGCAGAATGAACCCAAAGAGAATGGAACCTGTACACATCTTCTGTCTAAAGTCTTTGAGATAGGTCTTTTCGTAAGAGTAACGAATGTAGACAACCTAAGGAATTATTTAAAAAAAAGTAAATAAAAAATAAAATAAATAAAAAAAATGAAATAAAATGAAATGTTATGACATAACCAAAACGGTATGTAACTGAACTCAGGTGGTACCCACATGTACGTAAGGGTTTGTACTTGAGGGGAGGGTGGAGGGAGGGGTATTGTAGAGAGACCCAGTAGTGGCACGTGGTCGGGGTTCGTACGACATAGGACACAACCTGTATCTGANGGTAAGAGAGGGTTTAGTAGGGTGGGAGAGGGAGAGGGAGACTCAGGTTTTCAGGCAATATGTGTAGACAGAAAAAACGACAGAACGTATGTCCCAGCAGTGACGGTAGAAAGATTTAAGGTATATATACACAATCATATGACATAACCACAAAAAGAAAGACCGAATGAAGTGAGACATATTAGCCGAGGTCAAAGTAGGTAGAGTAGTCTTGACTAAGTTTACTTAAGAAAAATTGCCGACTCATTATGAGGTAACACATATACATGGTGTCGAAAGAATAGGTAAGTAGACGACTACCTGTAGATCCAACAAAGGTACAGGACCGATAATATTTGTCACGACGCTACTTGTAACCCCATGTACACAGAGAAAGTTAAGACCAAAGGAGCCACACATACGGGTCGTCACCCTAACGACCCAGTACTCCATCAAGATAAACGTTAAAAAATTCCTTAGAGGTGTGACAAGAGGTTTCACCGACATGATCAAACGTAAGGGTGGTTGTCACATCCTCCCAAGGGAAAAGAGGTGTGGGAGAGGTCGTAAATAACGAACGTCTAAAAACCTAGCGTCGGTAAGACTGACCACACTTCACCATGGAGTAACACCAAAACTAAACGTAAAGAGATTATTACTCACTACAACTCGTAGAAAAGTACACAAACAATCGGTAGGCATACAGAAGAAACCTCTTTACAGATAAATCAAGAAACCGGGTAAAAAACTAACCCAGCAAATAAAAAGACCTTAACTCGACGTATTCAACGAACATATAAAAACTCTAATCAACAAACAGTCAACGAAGTAAACGATAATAAAAGAGGGTAAGTCTTCCGACAGAAAAGTGGAACGAATATAAAAGGAAACAACACGTCTTCGAAAATTAAAATTAATCTAGGGTAAACAAATAAAAACGAAAATAAAGGTCATAAGACCCTCCACCTAGTATCTCCTAGGACGACACTAAATACAGCCTCTCACAAAACGGATATAAGAGGAGATCCTCAAAATATCAAAGACCAGAATGTAAATCTAGAAATTAGGTAAAACTCAAATAAAAACACATACCACAATCTTTCACTAGATCAAAGTAAGAAAATGTTCACCAACTGGTCAAAAGGGTCGTGGTGAACAATTTCTCTAACAGAAATGAGGTAAGGAATTATTTAAAATTGTGTCAAATTTGTAGTGTCAGAAAAAGATGGAGTAAGGTCACTAGTCCACAACTGTGGTCACAGAATATTTAATTAACGAAGTTTGAGATAACTACATCTCGTCACTGAGATCTGGAACTCACATGTAGTCGTAGTAGGTCTCCCGAATCGTTTGGTCTCCATGGAGTTGGGTAGTAAACTAAGTCATACATATCATCTTTCTTACTACGGGGGTCCTACGACAATCGTAGGACTATGGGTAGTGTATGATGTACCGTTACCTTTTACTTCAAACGTCCATCTTAATTCCAACGATTACTCGACTGGTATTTTATTTTGCTAATAGGACTCAATAGGCCCATCCGGGTTCCATTAGTGTTTCTAGGACTTTACATCTTCTCCCTCCGTCTTCTCCAGTCTCACCACATTACGTTCTTCTTGAGTCGGGTAAGAACGACCGAAACTACTACCTCACTACACCGACCCTAGGTTTCTGACACCCGTCGGAGATCCTCGGGTTTCACTCACTCACTTCAACGAGTCAGTACAGGCTGAGAAACACTGGGACACCTGACATCGGATGGTCCGAGGGGGTAGGTACCCTAAGAGGTCCGTTCTTATGACCTCACCCAACGGTAAAGGAAGAGGTCCCCTAGAAGGGTTGGGTCTCTAGTTTGAGCCCAGAGGGCGTAACGTCCGTCTGCGAAATTGGAGACTCGGTGGTCCTTTCGGACTTTCTCCCTTTTTTGAAGGGAGGGGAAACTCAGAGACTTTCGTTACGTCGGGACGACTGTCGAACTAAAATCCAGTCAACCTCAGTAAAGTCCGAAAAAACTGGAGCTCATGATAGTTTATTATCTAAAAAAAATTAGACGATTTAAACACCGTGAAACAATGTCGTCGTCAATTTATGATTGTCTCACCCTGATCCCACCTTGGTCACTATGACCAGGACAACCATTTCCTAATTTGAAATTCTTAATGTCTACTTCCGAAATGAACATAGAGAATGAGGGACTTCAGAAAAGACCAACACCGTCCACCAGAAATCCCAGTGGACATGATAGGGGAGGAGGACCACAGGAGAATGTGCTAAGGGAGAAAAACTTACACCCAGAACGAAGATTGGTTCTCTTACACCGTTTCACTACCCTACAATGAAGATGTATTTTGGGGCAGAACGATCGCCTAAGTAAAAAAAGGAGACGACGACGACAAAAACTTCTTCCTTCAACGTTACAACACTTTTCCGGATATCCCTCTCAGTGTGTCGTTTCATGACTGTCATTCTTCCATCGTAGGATCCAAAATCTCAACGTTCCTTAACTGTAAACGGTTGTGGACTGACTTAACCCTTCTCCCAATTAAAAATTAACTCGGAGGTCTACTGTTGTATCGGGACGGTTATGAAACTGACGTTTTCCGATCTGTCCTTTGGGTCCATTAGACAAGGGTCTGAGGACTAGGTATATTTGACACTCTCTTCTGTACATCTAAGAAACTTCGATGAGTCCTAAAACAGTAAACAATGTGTCGTGTCTTTTGATCATCAATATCAGGTCTCTGACCTCATCTGTCTCCATACGGGACAGTCGCCTCAGTCAACAAAGGTTTCACCCAGTAGACAACAAGCCACTAGTATTCTTATTTCGATGGTGAATCTCTCGTCTAAAACACACACGGGTCAACGAGTCAGTCCAGATTGAGAATATTACATACACCGTCCGTAGGTTTCACAGGACTCTCAAAATATGAGTGCTGGAAATTTCTTAGGAACTTCATCAATAATAGGGTAAAGTGTATATTTCTTTACCTCCGGGTCCTCCTGTACGACTGCAGGGACTTAATCTCTCATTGTCCCGGACCTGACTCTATACATAAACAGACTGAGGTTTTCAGGATCCCTAAAGGGACTACCGGGTCACCAATCCTTAGACGGAAGGTCACGTCCCCTACACCTAAACTAGTGACCAACCCCTTGATTCTAGTGTGTACGGAGTTCCGTTGATTCGGACACGTGGTAATCTCTCGCACATGGTGATCCTTCTGAGTCGCATCGGTTTTTTTTGGGGGTGTGGTCAGTGTAGGAGTAGTAACCATGTTCCTATACTGGGACTTCACTTCCACCAGTACCGTAAGACCCACCAGGGCCCCACGTGGTGGTATCGTCAGTCACTACGGACACTGGAAAGGACGTGTCCTGACTGGACATCCATCGGACCAGACCCTTTTTCCTTTACCATTGTCGATGTAGGTCCTAAAACACAAGTAAGTTGAAGGTCAAGAAGGAAACTCGGAAAGACTGAAATCTTATAGACTCTACTTGAGATGGTCGACAAATCCTGACATGGACCCGTCCCCCGACTCCACCACCGAGAGGGAGGTCTTCAGCTCTTACATCCCTTTCTTTATCCTGAACGACTGAACTTGTTATTTTTTGTGAACACGTTTTTGTAAATTATAGACCTTTCCCCTCACAAACTGATTCGGTAAACAGATGTATTGTATAAAGGGAATTAAAAAGAGCATTACCTACTAAAGGCATGTAAGTGATCATATCCCTGCTCTACGGGTAAAATTCGTCTGGGTGCGCCAACACTCGTGCAAGTATTGACAGAGTAAACACGTTGAGTCGTGTGGGTAACTCAAACTACTTCACCTTTTTAATCCTCGAACCTCCGAGTAAGTCGAACCTCACACACGTTTATGTTAATCACGTGTAGAGTTATTGCCACGACTCCTTCACAAGAGTCGATTATAGGCTAAGTTCTGTTGGTTCTCCTGATTGGGTCGCGAAACAGACTTCTCTGTAGACTTTATGTAGTTCCTTTATTTAATTGACAGTTTTTGAAGTAAATAAGATGACTCTAATACTTTACGTCGGCCTCTTAAGTAGACTTTCTACCGACGGTCCCGAGTTTCCTTTCAACGTCAATTTTAGGGAACACCTTCCAGAGGTCCGACGACTCCACTCCTTCGGTTCCTACTCACCTTACTTCCCCTGAATCGGACTGACAGCTCGAGTTTGTCTATTCACTAAAAACTCGTCACTTGATCCCGTTCAATGCCGGTCCCAGCTTGATCGTCGTGTTGGTTATACCAATACGATTTAAGGAGATAAGTCCAAATAAAAATTCTAAAAAAAAATTACGCCTGGTAAAAAGTTCAGAAATAAATTAAACAATGTTATAACGAAGACGACAAAAAATTATAAAACCACAAAACTGGTGCTCCGAACACCTTAGAATCAGAGACTCTGTTCCCTGGTTCAGATGTGGAGAACGTAACATTTTACTTCAGAATTGGTGACCTGGTAGTCCCTGTAGGAGAGATCAGTCAAGATACTTATAAGATACAGTATAAGACACCCGAAGGGTCCACCGAGTTCAGTATTTCTTGGACGATGGTTAAGTCCTCAGTGTCCTCTGTACCCAAACTAGGGACCCAGTCCTTCTAGTGGACCTCCTCCTTTACCGTTGGGTGAGGTCATAAGAACAGTCCTATTAGGGTACCTGTCTTCTCAGACCTCCCGACATCAGATACCCTGGAGTTTCTGTGCTGACTCACTGACTCGTGTACGGTCGTGTGTGTGTGTGTGTGTGCGTGTACGTGTGTGTGTGTGTGTGCGTGCGTGTATGTGTGCGTGTGTGTGCGTGTCTGTGTGTGTGTATTGACTCAGTGAAACATGTCTTATTTACTTCTATTACAACATTTAGTTGATATGAAATTATTTTTTTATTTAATTTTTTTACTTTACACAACTCGACAATTCTTTTATTTATCACTACTTCTCAGATATCTCTTTTTATATGGGGTCCTCTTATTAAAATTTTTTGAAGAACCCCCCTTTCTATCTAACCCTTGAACCCTAACTGTGCATGTGTGACGATATAATTTTGTCTATTGGTTGTTCCTAGATGACATGTCGTGTCCCTTGAGACGAGTTATAAGACATTGTTGGATTTGTCCTTTTCTTAAACTTTTTCTTACACACACACACGAGTCAGTACGGACCGAGAAAACGTTGGGGTACCTGATATGGGACGGTCCGAGGAGACAGGTACTCTAATAGGATAGTCGTTATGACCTTACCCAACGGTAAAGGAGAAGGTCCCCTAGAAGGGTTGGGTCTCTATCTTGGACTCAGAGGACGTACCGTACGTCTCAAAGAGTGGGAAACTCGGCGGTCCCTTTTACTTTTTCACTTTGAGTAAGTCAGCACAGACTGAAAAACACTGGGGTGTCTATATATCAGGTACCTTAAGAGGTCCGATCTTAGGACCTTACCCACCAAATTAGTGAATCAACACAGGGTGCGAGACGCTGGAGTACCTGACATCGGGTGGTCCGAGGAGACAGGTACCTTAAGAGGTCTGTTCTGATGACCTCATCCAACGGTAAAGGAAGAGGTTGACCTTACCCATCGGTAAGGGAAGAGGTTCTCTAGAAGGGTCGGGTTCCTAACTTGGGTCCAGAGGGCGTAACGTCCGCCTAAGAAATGGTCGATTCGGTGGTCCCTCCAACTCGGTGGATCCTTTCGGGGGCTTTTTCTTATAATATGTATGTACTTCACTTCACTTCACTTCGGATACACATCGAATTAATGAAAAGACATGTGGACTTTGAGTATGTTATAGTAATTGTTTAATAGGACGTTAGATTTTATTTTTAATTTTCTTCTTCGGAGACCTTTTACATTCCTTTCACCTGTTGGGTAAGGTCATAAGAACGGACCTCTTAGGGTTCTTGTCCCCTCGGACCACCCGATGTCAGGTACCCCACCATTTCTCAACCTGTGCTGAATTACTTATTTGTTGTTTTGTTTCGTGTATATATTTATCCGTATATCCCTGTCTTCACCTCCCTTTCTTTTATAAAGACTTACTCCACTACAAAAAGTTTGCGACTGATCTGTATTCGTTCCCCAGTCCCCTCTTCTGTACTTTCGACTTTGTACTCCTACCTCTCTGACCTGCCCTTACTCTCCATCGTCCACCTGGAGATGAGGTGGTCTTACAAAAGTAATAGACGTCGAAGTGGGAGACCCCAGGTGGACCCCGGGACTTCTGTTCTGTAAGGGGTTTGGGTCTCCATCGAGCCCCCTCTGATCTTCGTCCTTCACGGTCTTTAGAACGTTCCTTCGGGAAAGAAAACTGTAAGGGACGGGGCTTCTAAGTTCCCCGAGTCTGTTTGGAGATTTGGACTCCTTCGAGTCACTTGAAGGGGTTCAAGTGGCCTAGGTCCCTCTCGGGGTGCCCGACTGTCGTGGAGAGTGGTCGTCGTTCCTAAATACACGGGGTAAAGTTTCCTGTACGTAAAATCCCTAAAGAACGACACACTCTTTGGTAACCCCGTTTTACCTCATCTTCTTTTCATGTGGACTAACATTAATTACGACTGTCATTAGAGGTCGAAAGTAAGACTTTTGTCGGTCTACCCTTTCAACCTTGACACTTATTATCTTTTGGAACGGTAGGTGCCAAGGACCTCAGTATTGAGAAATTTCTGACAAACCTAAGGTCTAGAGAGGTCTGGCCGGGCTCGGTCTACGACCGAGTCTGAACAGGTTTTCCTTAGTTCTCTCTCTCCTTTCAACACGAGAGTCTGGGGGTCGGGGCTTCTCTTTAGATGCACACCCTCCGGACTTTGACCTCCCGTCTCTGCCCCTTCTATTCCTCTATCGTTCTTTTACACCCCAGTCTGGTACCGGCCCTTTGTAGAATTGACTATCGGACCGCCATGGCCGGAGTCGTTCCCTCCTCGGGTACTTCACGCACTCCAGGGACGGGTCTACTCAATCCTCTTTGTGCAACCGTCTCCTACAAGTAGAGGTTCCCGGACCCGTCTCCACCGGGTCACCTCCAGTCCCACTACCCCACGTGAACCCCGACCCCCTCCCTCTTCCCCGTCCCGACAAACCCCGTCCCCTCCTTCCGTCGTGGAGTCCTTCGGTACAGAAAGGGTCCTCGTCTTCCTCGTGGGGCTCCAGTAGAGGGTAGGGAGGAGTTGACCGGTCTCTCCGAAGGTCTCGGTCACCTCGGAACCTCGAACGAATGGACTGTGGGGCACCAACCCCCGTCGGACCGTGTCACTTTGACTTACCTACCCCCAGTTGTTCTGAGGGGATGGAGTCACGAGGGATGCCGGAGTCTCTTGTTTCGACCGACGATGGCTTAAAGTACCGGTCTCTTAGGGACCCAGTCTCCATGTTGGAGACCCTGGTTCCGTCGGAAACTGTCGTCTCCCTTTTAGGAACTCTTCTCGTCTGCCACCGGACGTACTCTCAAAAGCCAAGACGGGAAAACGCAGGAAAAGTTCTCGTGACGTCCACAGTCGTAGGGATTTCTTTGAGACCCCTCCCGTCCCCTGATATCCCTGTGACCCTCCCCGACGTCAGGAAGGTCGTCGAGACTGACTAGGACCGTCCAGTCTGACCGTCTCCACTCGTCCGAGCCCTTCCCTCCTTTCCCTGACCGTGTACCCTCGGGAAAAGGAGACTTTTTTCGTGAGCCCTCCGTAACCCTCCCCTTTCCAATTCGGTGTCCTTCCTCTCCTCTACTTTACCTCGGAGCCTCCCTCGGAGGGTTCGAGGAAATCTTCGAGTTCGAGTACTCGGGACTCGACCCACGCCGAAGAGACCACGGTCGCGGTATCGACCTTTCACGTCTTTCCCCTGAGGACCGATGTCCGACACACGTCTTCGGTCCGAGTAGTCTTTGACTTCGTACCCCTTACGAAATCCTTGTCCGTGTCCTCTTCTACGAGTAGTGGCTATTAATCATCTCTTTAGGGTTAGTTTTGATGTTACTCCATGACGGAGTGTGAGCAGTCCTACCGGTAGTAATTTTTCAGGTGTCTATTCTTTACGATCTCTCGCATACCTCTTTTCTCTTGAAAGAAGGTGACAACCATCCTTACATTTGACCACATCGGTGATACCTCTTGTCATACCTCCAAGGAGTTTTTTGATTTTTATCTCAACGGTACACTAGGTCGTTAGGGTGAGGACCCGTGTACGGACCTCTTTTGAGATTAAATTTTTCTATGTACGTGAGGTTACAAGTGTCGTCGTGATAAATGTTATTTGTCCTACACTTTCGTTTGATTTACAGGTAGTTGTCTCCTTACCTATTTCTGCATTATGTGTCTGTGTGTATTTCCTTATTCTCCGCAGGGTCCGCCGCGATCATCACTTCTTAAGTAGACCGGTTCCGACTGTGTATTCCCTGTACTCAAACTAGGGACCCAACCCTTCTAGGAGACATCTTCGTGTACCGTAGGTTGAAGTCATAAGAACGGACCTCTTAGGGTACCTGTCTCCTCGGACCACCCGATACCAGGTACCCCAGTGTTTCTCAACCTATGTTGACTTCACTCAATCGTATGTGTATTACCTTATGATGAGTGGATGTTTTTCCTTACTTTATTACGGTAAACATCGTTGTACCTACCTGGATCTCTAATAGTATGATTTACTTCATTCAGTTTGTCTCTTTTTGTTTATGGTACACTTTAGTAAATATTTACCTTAGATTTTATACCGTATTTACTTAAACGGATACTTCGCCTTTATCTGAGTATCTGTATCTTTTGTCTGAATACCAACAGTTCCCCTTCCTCCAACCCCCTTTCTACCTAACCCTTGAACCCCGATCGTCTACGTTTGAACATAAATATTCTACCTATTTGTTGTTCCAGGATGACACATCGTGTTCCACGATATAAGTCATAGGATACTATGTGGTTTTACCTTTTGTTATATTTTTTGAAATACGTACACACACACACACACATTGACTTAGTGAAACCATATGTCGTCTTAAATATGTCGTAAGATTTAATTCATGTGAAGTTATTTTAATTTTTTTTTTTTGTCCACATCTGAGATATTACAGTTACTAAAGACCGAACAACCACCTACTCTATAGTTTTAGGAACGACTCGAACATGTCTAACCGGACATTTCCATTTTCCTGACTCCTTTTGTTGTCTATACCCTTTTATAAGGTTGTTGGTACGGACTTTTAGGTTTGGTATTTTCCACCCTAAGATAAAGGTGGTCTATTCATCTAAGTTTTTTGGGTTATAGTGAAATAAAGTAAGGGTCCTCTGTGTCTTGTCCTCTGTGCTCAAGATAAGGACCCAACCCTTCTAGGGGACCTCTTCCTTTACCGTTAGGTGAGGTCATGGGAACGGACCTTTTACGGTACCTGTCTCCTCAGACCACCCAATGTCAGGTATCCCAGTGTTTCTTAGCCTGTACCGAATCGTTGATTGGTCGTTGTCACTCTTGACACTCTTGATAATCCTACATAGACAACAATAATAAATCAACGGTTCATCACAGGTCGAGAAAAGTTAGGGTACCTGACATCGGGTGGTCCGAGGAGACAGGTAGGGTCTCACCCAACGGTAAAAAAAAAGAAGGGTCGGGTTCCTAATTTGAATACAGAGGAGTGACCTTCCACCTAAGAAATGGTGACTCAGGGGTTCCTCCGGGTTATTAAGAGTGACTGTTAACTCATTTATACTTTCTTTTGTGTCCCTTATATTTCGATCCGGAACCCCACTGACCCCACTGAACCATGAATCCTGTCCCTAGTTTCCGGTACTTTTCACTTTTCTAAAATCGTTGTAAAATTGGACCAGTAAACGTCTGTTTTCTTTGGAAAACAAAAAGAGGTTTATTTTAGAGTACCCCTTGATGTGTACCTCTTATGATACCTATGAGACCTCTTGGTCTCACCTGGACTAAGACGTCAGTCTAGGTTCTGAGAAGGGGTCGTACGAAGGAGGACCGACCACTCTCCGGCGTTTGTAGGGGGCTCCTTGCACTGTGGACCCTCCTCGTTGGACTCTTGGTACTTGACGTAGCTGGAGGGTGAAACTTTTACGTCAACTTTTGTCTCCAATCTCCGGTGGACACCGGGTTTACTCACTCTTGCGGAACTTTCACTTTTCGTTCACTTTCACAATCAGCGAGTTAGTACAGACTCAGAAACATTGGGACACCTGACATCGAGCGGTCCGAAGAGACAGGTACCTTAAGAGGTCCTTTCTTATGACCTCATCGATCGGTAAAGGAAGAGGTCCCTTAGAACGGCTGGGTCCCTAACTTGGACCCAGAGGTGTAACGTCCGTCTAAGAAATGGTAGACTCGGTGGTGTCTTTATAAATATAGGGGGTTTCGTAGAAAGGTCATGGAACCTGGGGTCGAGTCTTTTCCGTATATAGACAAGAAAGGCGTACCCACAACTCTGGGGTCTCTCCTTGTCCGTGTTTGAACGGAGTACCTAAACATCTACGAAGATACGTTCAATTAAAGGTGTATAAAAATGTTTGAACCGAAGTAGAGGGGACGGTTAGGACCGAGTGTCTTCGAGACGGACTTACTCTCGAGTCCCTCTTGCACCACGGACCGGACACCTACGTCGGAAGGTCGTTCACGAGACCTTGGATCCATTAATGTCTCGGAGTCGGGTGAGTCTCTTTAATCTACTTCGTTGTTCGATAATAAAGGAACCAAACGTCTTTAGTATCATGTCCCGTGGAGATGTCTCCGGGGAAAGTAGTCCTCTGATGTTCGACGAGGGGCCCGTAGAAACCCAACCTTCAAAAGAAGGTGACTAAACATTAAAAAAATTTTTTTATTCTCCCTCTTCTCAGGGACCAGACACTTGATCGGGTCGTCGTCCGGATCCAACGGAGATCCTATTTCACAATCAAGACGAGAGGAGTTTATCTTCTTTAAGAAGGACCTGTTGTGTCGACTCCTACGACACCTGTGTCTATCTCCACTTTTTACTTTAGGGGCCTCGACCTTTGACGATCCTTCTAAATCGTCAAGGTACCACGGGAGGCGCAGGGGATTCCAGTCACGGTAGCTCGAACCCGCGTCCCTTTCCCCCGACCCCCTTTGTTCTCTTCCGGGCCTTACAAATTTGCTCAAGTGGTTCAAGTCTTTTCCCGGACCTCCTCTGCCCTACTGAGTCTGGGTATTTCGGTGCCAAAATATATTCCTCGGGAACCCCTGTTCCTCCTTTACCGTTCGGACAGGTAGACTGTACTCAACACCCGGTGAAACTTGAAGAAAATTCTCAGTTTCTCCTCTTGTAAACCTTTCTATGTTTGCCTGCCCCACTGACCTCACGGAAGTCCTTCCTTCCCCGTAACCTAAAGTGCTTGAGTCCCTTAAGAAATATCTAGGCCGGCCAGACCGACTGTCTCCCTTGTTCAGGACTACGGCCCCTTTAGGTGGAGGAGTCCGTCGTGGGTGTCGGGGGCACACGACTTGCTGAACTCTACCCTTTCCTCCCGTGCCTAATGTTCCCTTCCTAAACTTGTTACAGGTATGGTACGTGTGTGAGAGTTGGGAACGGCAGTCAGTTGAGTCTCTCGGCTCCATGTATCGGGAAGGAAGTGCTAACGTAGAGGACTTTACACAGGGGGTCTTAGGGCTAACACACTACCGGGAAATCTTTCCAGGGTATGACTTTATTTCAAACCTTTGCGACAGTCTCACGAACCTAATGAGAGAACTTTTACTTCTCACGCGTACTTGAATAATTTTGAGGATTCCTCAAAACGTGTTTTCTTTTGGAAAATTTCCCTGAAATCGAGACACAAGGGTTGTGAATTAACCGGTGTCCAGTAAATAGGGAAAACGTTCGTGAACCTTGACAGAGAGCATCTTACCACTAAGACGTCTCACAATCACCATTCATAATTAGATGTCGACTTCCTCCCATACCGTTGGGTGAGGTCATAAGAACGGACCTTTTAGGATACCTGTCTCCTCGGACCTCCCGACGTTAGGTATCTCAGTGTTTCTCGGCTTGTACTGACTTCGCTGAATCGTGGGTTCGTGCGTGCGGGAATATACTTATACTACCGTACGTGGCACCAGGATAACCGAGTAGGTCCGACAGTTTTCCCGTCTCTGACGACGAACTCTGTCCGACCCTGCTGTACCCCCGGGAACACCTACCCCCACCTCACCCCATCCCTTGAACCCTCGACTCCACTAGGGTCCTGTTATCACGTCCCCTCCCCCGGTACTACACGTGGGGTCAGAGTCTCTGACCGAGGTCGTTCCTGTTGACTGGTTAGTTATTCTACTATAAGTCTATTACCTCTTTTGAGTCTACACCAAATCCATGACCGTTCGTGTACTCTGGGAGACTCGGTGTCTCCCTCCGTCGTCGGGGAACGATCTTTAGGTCTCGTCTTAATAGTGACAGAGTTTCTCAGTCTCATACTTGTTCCTCGAGAAAAACATCGATTACATCGAAAAACACATATCGAAACAAATGGTACACGAACCTTTGGGAGTTTTCGTAAAATATACGTACTTAGAGGGACTTCAGAAGATTCTTCTCACACTCTATCTGTGCTCAGTACTTAGAATCTCTTTAGCCCATTAAACGGATTCCGACGTGTCTGTCCTTTGTCACCCTCGAGTTTAGACTTGGGTTGGTAGACAGAAATCTCAGAGGGGTACATTGGAGATACGGTCCGTAACCGTTTGATGTCGGGAGACCAGTTCAAGTCTAGTGACGGACAAAAACATTGCTCGGAAAATGACCTTATGAAGGTGGGTAAATGGATAACAGGTGTCGACGAAAGCGTGACCCTGTCGTCTCACCGTGTAAGCACTGTCTCTGACATTTTCGGACTCTCTGCCTGAGAGACCGGTAAATGTCTTCAAACGACTAAGACGAAACACGATACCCTGGAGATTGAGCCCCGACCCTCATGTGTCTCGTTCTTAGTTGAAGTCCCTCGTGTCTCTATCAAGGAGCCCCAGAACTTTGTGACACAGACAGGATCTTGTTTGTCTACTGTCCTGTCCGGTGTACGTCCTAGAGACGACAGTCCACCCCGCTCCACCAGACACTGAACCTCATAGAATTCACAAACTGAAAACGAACACACAAAAATTGTACGGACCGTAATGTCCTGGGTATTGGTCCTCTAGGACCCCCCCTCGGTAAGGTAAGAGGTCTCCTAGAAGGGCTGTGTCCCTAGTTTAGGTCCAGAGAGAACATCCGTCTAAAGAATTGTAGACTCGGTGGTCCCTTCGGAGGACCCTTATAGTGTCCTCTAGAATTAAGACTCAGCGTCGTCTTCCACCTAAAACCTACGTCTATAAAAAGATTGGAACACCCTAACGACTCTTAACTTCAGCAGGACCCGGACATTAACAAAAGGTGGTTCACGTCGGACGTCAACCCGGAACCCCGTTCGAATTGGGGTCCCTCGACCCTTGCCGGTCCGACTCCGTCGCCTCGTCCGCCTCCGAACCGTGTCCAAGGGTAACCTCGAATATTCGGGGTCCGAACACTGGGACCCCTCGGTCCGAGAGTCGGGTGCACCCCAAGTCTGATTACTACGTCCGGGGAATCGTGTCGTCCGTTCCAGGACCCCTAATCGGGGTCCCCATTACTCGGAACATGTGTCGATTCACCTAAGAGTCCAAACTTCAGTAAAACAGAGACCTGAGAACCGGGACCTCTGTCAGACTCTCCGCCACCGGTCCGGTTTCCGACCCTTTTCTTTTCTTTGGAGACAACTCCACCCAAACCAAGTCAGAGACGCAGAAGGAGGTCGGGAGTCCCAGTCTGGTGTGATTGGAGGGTTGTAAGACGAACCATTCACAGTGCACCCTGCGTCCTTAGACGGAAATTGTACCTTGAATCCACTGAGTTTCACACCTAAGAACCCGGTGAGAAACTATTGAGACTCTGGAATTGAGGTTGTAACCGACCGACGTCGAGGAAGGGAGACGTTGGGGNGGGTGGCGGAGTTGAGACCCTCTTGCAGGGGACTTCCGGGACTCCAACACTGAGGGGATCTCGGACCTAAACCACCCGGACTTTGACACACACGACACGTAAAATAGTGGGAGACCGTCGCGTTTGTTTTTAAGAACCGAGGTCTGGGACCAAAATGTTTTGTGGTAAAGAACCACTGGGGTCAGGGGGGTGTAGGGTACTTTTCGTTACCTAGATCCGTTCACATAATCATGTACACCCCGTCACGGACTCCAGGATCGGTACAGATTTGACGTTAGACTCCTTCTGAAGTAGAGTAGTTGACTGTCTGTTCCTCGGTCTCCGACGGGGATATTTGGGAAGGCGACCCTTCACCCAGTCCGGAACCACTTCCCGTCCTGAAGAGGGGACTACCGTCGTCCCAGACCCGTCCGTACACACCACGAGACCCACATCCCGTCCCCACTAGCCCGTACTGGTAACAGTGGAGGGAAGGACCCCAGGACTGGTCACCCTTAAGAGAGGAAGACACCCCAATGATACCCTTAAGTCTCAGAGATCTCGTGTCGACCGGGGTACCCGGTTCCGTGACTGTGTCTCAGGTGAGAGACTCGGGTAACCCTTACGCAACCGAGACGTCCGACTGTGTCCTTTCCCAAGACTCTGCGGGTGTCCTACCGCGAAAAGACGAGTGGTCATAGGAAAGTCTCTCGAAGTCCCACAAGGGTCACAATGTTCTAAAGGAAGGCTTACGTTTATACGTAGTGAAGTGTCTTTGTTCATCGTTGACCCAACAACTGGAAAGGAAGAACTCAGTAACTGGTTTTTCCAGTCTGAACATTAGTACCAACAAACCCTCCACCTTTACCCCCTAATAATTAATTCCTACATAGTACCCACAAGGTAACGTTGTTGTAAATGTACAACAAAGAGAAAAAAATTATATACTGGAAACCAAACGTTGTTTAATTTTAGTATATTATTATTACCAGGGGAAGTCTAACAGAGAGTTGAGGAAGGAACTTTACTGGGTCGTTATAGGTTTAAATACGAAAAGGACCACTTTCAGTACCGTTAATGGGGAAACCTACAACATCGTCCGATTATTTTTCCGTTTGTCTTATAAACTTATAAAATGCTAAAGTCAAGGAAATTCATTCCTTACTTAATACTAGTTTTGTCACACTCTGAACCGGGTCGGTCTCTAGGGGGAAAAAAAACGGAGTGACTTACCGAACACCCTAGAACCAAGGGGTTGGTCCCCAGTTTGGGTGTGAGGGACGTAACCTTTGTGTCTCAGAGTCGACGATTTGGGGATCCCTCCAGGGGTCTCTAGGGTATAACTAAGTGGTCATAGAGTTCGACGGGGACTAGAAAGTCCACGGAGGTTCTACTTAGAACTCCACACCGCGGGAGTCAAAGATGAAGAGAAGTAGAGAGTTCGGACACAAGACTACACTCGTGAACGAATGTTTCGGTCGTTGGAGTCACATACATGAAAGGGTCCGGGTCCCGTGAAACGGGTACGGGTCCTGAGACTGGTCACCACACCAGTCCCTTTCCATGTGTGACCCCGGACCTGTGTTCGATCGTCTCTCTATGACTTACTCAATGAATGATGGGAATTAGAAGTCAAAGAAGTAAAATTTTTACATTTCTTAACTTTTATTTCACTGAAGCAATTTATATGATTTAGGGAGTGGACCTCGTTCATTTAATTACTTATTTATTGGGTTCGATAATAACACCTGTGATTATAACGCTGACAGATGAGTTCGACAACTAGCCAAAGGTACGACGGAAATTAAACGAGACTGTTAAGGTCCGAACAGGACTAGGATGACGTAAGTCACTTGGTTAAGTAAGGAAATTGTTTATAAGTAATTTACGGACGTTATATGTCCAACGATCCGATCTACGTCATTTATTCTTCTTTCATTCTGGGGTAAGAACAGAAGGCCCTCATACTTCTGGTCACTAAAAAAACGAGAGGGACGTAGAGTTGGTAATAGGAAGGGGATTCAGGTCCAGTGACATGGGGGAGTAAGAGAGGGTTTCGGTGATCCTACAAGACCTTGATTGTCGGGACGGAGAATAGACGTGTGTACTGAGTTATCATACAGACGGAAGAAACATAGACCAGAGAGACAAATTCTTTACTCCCACTTGTACTGTTAGGTACCATCGAGTCGACCATTTCTTAGACGGACGTTACGTCCTCTGGACCTAGTCCCTTCTAGGGGACCTCTTCCTTTATCGTTGGGAGAGGTCAAAAGAACGGACCTTTTAAGGTACCTGTCTCCTCGGACCACTCAAAGTCAGGTACCCCAGTGTACTGACTCGTTGATTGTATGTGTGTCCGGTTGATCTATTTGTGTACATTGTTAGGTACGAATCGACGAGTCAGTACAGACTGAGAAACGTTGGGGTACCTGACATCGGGTGGTCCGAGGAGACAGGTACCTTAAAAGACCCGTTCTTATGACCTCACCCAACCCGGTCCATGACACGATTACGGTAAAAAAGAATGTATGAGGGTAACTCAGTCCCAGATAGAAACGTTCTTCCTTGGTCTTCGGATTCTTGGATGTCGATTATTATTGGATTCAGTCATCTCGGTCCTAAACTTCTATTCGTCAGTTTCCGGTCTCGGACACAAGATTTGAGACGGGAGGAGGAAGTGTAATCGGAAACCGTAGAAAAAGAATCTGTTTCTAAGAGGAAGACGAAACAAAAACCTTCGGAACCAAACAATCCGGTCGACGACGAAACCAATTGAGAAGTGACGACTCTTTACAGTTTACACTCTACGAACGTAAGAGGTCCGTCTAAGAATGGATTAAACTACCAGTCGTCTTTCCGTCGTAATATCTTAGTCTCGGTGGAAAAAGGGATAGTAAAAATAAAATGAATATACATTCGATAAAGATGACCTTTCTTTCGAGATTCTACCACAGTTTAATTGTACAGAAGGGGGTTGAGGGTAATTGTCAGGAATACTTCTACTTGAAGGGTCTATTCTACGTCGATCAATCCCCGTGTGATAAATGGAAAGGTTTAAGATTAACTTTAATAATACCTTTAACTCACTCCCTATTTTCGAAGGTGAGCCTTTAATCCTTATGTCTGATTACTAAACGATCTACGACCCTCCTTAAAGATGGTTGTTTTCGAACCTACCACAGACTCCATCTGTTCGGTCTAGTTCGTCGTTTCGTAACTCTTTAAAGGTGAGACAGAATGACTCAATATATAGGACCTTAAGACCTCGGAAGTGGTTAATTTACCACTTCGTTGACGAAAAGAAGAACCGATTCAAGTAAAGTAGTTTGGTTTCAGAAAGCAACCGTAAAGAGAAAACTATAGGTAGACCCCTCATGGTAAACGATTACGCTCTCCCAGTCCAGTTTTTATCAGTCTACGTCCATACTCTATGACTGTCAATATTTACCTCCCTGTCCTCTTATCACTCTTTTCGTATGACACCTTTAACATCATATTCGGACGTAGAACTTTCCTCTCTGTATGTCTAACAGTCAATGGATACTTACTTAACATAAAAGGTCATATTCTACTAGTCTGACCCCTTCGTCTAAGGAATGGTTAAGATTTTCCGGTATAATATATTAATTGAAAATTTCTGAGTTTAAATGTACCACTAAACGTTACTTCAACAGAAGGTCAAACCCCAAGTCTTCCTTCTACGACTACCTCAAGTATACCAATAACTACCCTACTTCACTGACACAAGTAAATATTTATAGCCGTTTGAAGTTCGTGTCCCTTGGGAGTCTAGAAAGTTCTACTCATTTACCCCCCTTTTTGTGAGTAACCTGTTTATCTTGTTATCTTCATAGTAATTGTAATTCCACGTCTTGAGATATCTTTTTCGAGTAGTTCATTTGGTGGAAATATAAGTAGGACTTTTTACGAACTACTGTTCAACGTTGACTGGTTATTATCTACTTAGTTTTAATTTGTCGATTTTCAGTTGTTCATCACCATAATACCTTTGATACATTTACAACTCAGTTTAGATTTATTAACAACGACATTAACACTAATCTCTTAACTTACCTTTACATTTTCCCCCTTTATGTTCATTATCCGTATTGTCACTATTAACGTTCACAGTAGTCTTAGAAATATTAGTCCGTTGGTCCTTTTTCCTTTTTTTCTTCCTGTTATTTTGTTACAAGTAAAACGGTAGAATAAATAACTGACCTTTCCCAGTTGTTCAGACGAAGGAAGGACTTTGTTTTTACATGTGACCCCGTCCTAAAATTTTAATAGGAACTTAATCGGTAGTCACATTGACTTTGGTTTTATATGGAGAACTTTTAATGGTCTAATATTTTTCTAATTTTCGGTAAAGGTTGGATCATTTTCTGACTTTTTGTTTCTTCTTCATCAGTACTCAATCTTTTTTTCTCTTTCACATTTTGGTCTATTATCTTTAATATGACATGTAATTATCGTGTCATTCATTTTTACCTAATACAAGTTTATACCTGTGTATGTCCTACACATTGTTGTTTTTTTCTTTATGTGTGTTTTGAATTTTATTTTTATTTTATCTTTATTTATTGATAAGACTTGGTTTTTTCAAAAATCCCCTTACGAATCCTTTATAAATTCAAATTTCTCTTAATAAACAAGGTATTAGTATGTAGTGTTGACTTAAGTGTCGAACAGAAAAAATTTTTTTAGTTCTAACTTGTGGTAAAAGAACCTGTACGTACGATAAGACTTCGGGTATTTGCTTCGTATTCTTTAAGTCACATCCATCCTAAAGGTCAGAAGAAATACAGAGTAGTTGACTTTGGGTTGAAAATAACGGGTACTGGTTCCCATTTCACCCAAGAGTGTCAGGTTAAATGGTAAAATATTCAAGAGAGAACGTATTACTACACCACTTAACAAGTTCTAGTTTGAAACCATAACACTAATTTTGATTCGAGTGTAATCTCGTTAATATGCCAATAAACGTGGATGTTATATTAGCGGAATCTGTTTTTCAGGATGTGTTTAGTTTCACAGTCAGTAGTAATTATAATGACACCCCACTTCCCTTAAGACGTCAATCATAAGGTATATGACATGTAAGATGTGAACGGAGACAAAAGAATCTGTATTAGAAAAATCTAACTTATCTAGGAATATACTAGACTTACAGTCTCACTAACAAAATCCACAGACACTCTCACTACCAACAGCAACAAATAACCTTATCTCAACAAAATTAACTTAATTAGAATAATGAAGTTTTTACATATACATATAATTTTTATATTGGTGTATAGTTACAATTTTACTAGATCAAGACTATGAGAACTCTTTAAGGGATGACCGGTCTTACCGGTAGTAATTTTTCAGATGTTTATTATTTATGACCTTTCCCACACCTCTTATCCCTGAGGAAGATGTATTCAACCATCCTTACATTTAACCACGTCGGTGATACCTATTGTCATACCTCCAAGGAATTTTTTTATTTTGATCTCAACGGTATACTAGGTGTTTAGAGAGAGAACCCGTACGTAGACCTTTTTTACTTAAGTTCTTCTGTGTACGTGAGGTTTCGAGTATCGTCATGATACATATTATCGGTTCTGTATCTTTGTTCGATTTACAGGCAGAGTCTACTTACCTATTTCTTCTGTGCCATGTATACATGTTACCTTATAATGAGTCGGTATTTCTCCTTGTTTTAACCCAGTAAACATCTCTAAACCTACCTGGTTACCTGGATCTCAGACAGGAAGTCTCACTTCATTCAGTCTTTCTCTTTTTGTTAATACTATATAATCACGTATATATACCTTAGTTCTTTTTACCATGTCTGTTTGTTTAAACGTCCCGTCACTTTCTCTACGTCCCACCCGTTCACTTGTTTATGTCACCAGAACGTTAAAACCAATTACTTCGGTAATCCTTGTCTCAGGTATCGACTCCCCTCCCACCGGTTCTTTCCTTTTCCTCAAGGAATCATAGTAAAGTGTTAACTCCTTCTCTCCTCGACTCTTTTAGAACCCTCGTCAGTAGTCTACGTCCGACACCCGTAGAAACCTTCCAGTGTTTTGAGTCGGATCTACACCCACCTAGACGTTTTTCACGATTTCTTTTGTCTCAAATCTTTTACTACCCACCAAATCTAATAGCCTCACATTTGGTCGTTCTCTACTTCATTTCTTTTCTTCACTCGTACCATGTTTATTGTTCTTAAAAGAGTCATAGAGATAAGTATCTATTGTCCCTCACTAAATAATTATACTTTCCCTAGATCAGTCTAGACTACTATCTTTTGGTAAAAGCCATGTCACACCTCTTACCTACTCTCTTCTCCTCCCTACCGGTGTCCTGTCCATCCCCCGACGACTCGACTCATCCAGACTCTACTACTCGAGATCTTAGACCGATCCCGGGTTCCCCTCGTACCCACAGACACCCTAGAAGAGAGGTTCGTTTATGTACCCCACCCGAGGGATCGAGAGAACGGTGGACCCTTGAGGATTTACCATTTCAATCCGTAGGAGTGTAACCCTTCCAGGTGGGACCATTCCAGATAGGGGGTCCATCTGTAAGGGTGAGAGTGTGAAGGTTGTTCACCAACTCGTCACCGATGAACCTCTATAATAGAGAGGTTGGAGTTGACACATTGGTCAAGTACTCGACCGTTCCGAGAGAGAGACGGGGTCTGGACGTGTGTACGAGAGAGAAGAGGTGTCGGAAGTCCAGACTTATTCACCAGGAAAAGATTCGTTCAAGTAGTGAGGGGAAATAAGAGGTGACAGTACGGTAAAGGAAAGGGAGAACGGTAACGGTACAACTTCTTGTACCAAATGTATATAATTTCGTGAAAATTAGGAGAAGAGAGTTTGACACTGAATACATATAGTCAGTATACATGATCACTTATGGGTTGGAAAAGGGTATCTTGGAGTAACAAATCGTCAAGAATTGTTGTTTCAGGATGACATATCGTGTCCCTTGATAGCAGTTATAGAACATTATTTGATATTACCTTTTGTTTTATTGTTTTTTCTTCAAGAATCAAGGTGCATATACACAACTATATACTATGAACAAAAAGAGAAAGTCTGAATGAAGAGACAGGCCGTCTGAGGTCCAGGTAGGTACAGAGAGGTTTACTGGGTCAAAACAAGGAAAGATACCGACATATATACATGTCGACATATATACATGATGTATATATACACTATAAGACGACATATATACATGATGTATAAGAAATAGGTAAGTAGATTGGACGATCGTCTCGTCCTTGTCTCTGTGTCCGTATCTCTTACCTACACGCCTATGCCACACTCCACCACCCCCCCCTACTTGACTCTCTAACCCTGACTTCCTACACGAGACGGTACGCATTTTGTCTGTCGATCGCCCTTGGACGCCATCTCGTCTCCCCCGAGTCGAGCCACGAGACACTACTCGATGTACCTACCGTACTCCACCTCTGCCCTTCCCACCAGGTTCTCCCTGTTTATCGAACAAATGAAGTAACATGTCGTCTTTGATTATGTTGAAACGTTTCGTTCATATGGGGTTAAATTTGTATATAAAAAATTTTTCACTACAACAATTTACACTTGGATTTACAAAAAAGGACACCACAGGTCTAAACGAAAAACTAAAGATGAACTTCTGTCGAGAAGGTCCGGTAACTCCTTTCGGGTCCTCCCGCTATACTTGTGAGGGACCAGGAAGGTCAAAGGAGGATTGTGGAATCTATAGTCGTCTGTGACTAACCTTGAATGTGACCTGAGACCCTCGTATAAAACGATAGTATCTAGTTAAAAAACGGGGAATCATTATCTTGTGAAATAGAAAATCTTCTACGGTTTAAAGTATCCCCTGTTTTACGACCAGATAATGACGTTTTAAGAGAAAGACTCCTATATAGGTTACGCCTTAACGATCTGATTACTCCTACGTATGGTATGGTAAATTAATGTCGGGTTATTTTTATATATATTTTAATAGTCAGTGAAAACTAATTGAGAACTAGACTAGGAAGACCCCTCCTTTCTTACTTGACTCGAGTGAAACCTCCACTGACTTGAGGAAGACCGAGGAACAACACTATTTCGACATTAAAAGGTTCACGTTGCGAACGTCGTTTTGTCAAGTTAATATTAGGTTTACGTCCGTTAAAGGAATGACCATCCTACCCCCGGAAGTCAAGTATAAATTCTTCTCAGTTTGTAGTCTACCTCAACCAAAGACAAGATTAGCGGGCACCGGTTGTATTCGTCTCGGCCCAACTCTGAACAAATCTCACGTCGGAGAGAATATTCACTCCCGAGTAGGTAATCTTGTTTTACCGTATCGACAATCAAGGAACGATTACCGAACCTTGGACGTCGATTCTCCCGGGCGCCACGTCTAGACCAAACACACGATGACCAAACACAGGGTTGGATACCCCGGAACCTCTCTCCACACACCACGAGACTCTTGTGTCGAGTCGCGTAGACGCTAGTACCAGTCCAGACACAGAGGGGTCTCCGACCGTGTCAACTCAGGACCCTCTGGCTACGACACCCAAGACGTTCCACCCTCCTTCCAACTCCCCGTATCTGGAATATCGTCTTTTATTGTGGGGAGTCTTTTTACGGAATTTAATACCGTTCTAAACTCCAACCCCTGGGTATCCAGTAACTAGGTCGTAAAAGACAGTTGTAGACGCTATACCAGAGAGGGACCCCTTTTTACATGAGTGGTGTGTCACACACCGGTGGATCTTTTACCCGTTAAGAGGGTTTCGGGCCTTCGGGAGCCCCGTCCTGTAACTCGAAGGGACTTTTCACTGGAACCCGTAACAACCCTTCTCACGACCTATCGAAAGAGGGTAAAAGAGACTTAAGAATCATTCACCCGTCTTTTCGGTCCACTATTTACGTCACTATCTTTCACACATTAGTAATACCGAATTAATGTTGTCGAATACCGACGTCTTTCTACCTGTCTCCAGCGAAACCGATCCTAACCTTCGGGCGGTCTGTCAAAAGGGACTTGGGAGGGGACGTCGTGTCAACGATCAGTTCCTTCTGAAGGAAGGAGGAAAGGTCTTCCGATCCTGAATTCATCCTTCCTACCCTTGTCTTTTTCGTCCTCGACTCACTTCCTACCCTACCGTATCAGATATTACTCGTTTATCAGTGGAACCAAGACTGGGGACTAGACCGGTACGGGTAGGACCAAGACGGAACTCAAGGAGACCGAAACCAGAAACGGCTCAACCGTCGTAACCGAAACGACCTACCGGAACAGACCAAAGAGAGGAGACGTCGAAGACCGAGGGGACCATAGAACGATACTCCACTACCTCCCATCTCTTACCGTACGTGATAGAATGAACTAAAAAGGAGGAACAAAATCACTCCTAATGGTGGGAATACCGTCTTTCACTTCTTCTTGATTTCTCGGAGAACTACTTTCACTTCTCCTCTCACTTTTTCAAACGAATTTCAAGTTGTAAGTCTTTTGTTTCTAGTACCGTAGGTCAGGGTAGTGAAGCACCGTTTATCTACCTCTTTGTCACCTTTGTCACCGTCTGAAATAAAACCCCCCGAGGTTTTAGTGACGTCTACCCCTTACGTCGGTACTTTATTTTTCTACGAATGAGGAACCTTCTTTTCAATACTGGTTGGATCTGTCGTATAATTGTTCGTCTCTGTAATGAAACGGTTGTTTCCAGGTAGATCAGTTCCGATAACAAAAAGGTCATCAGTATATACCTACACTCTCAACATGATATTTCTTTCGACTCGTGGCTTTTTAATTACGAAAACTTGATGCCACAACCTCTTCTGAGAAATCTCAGGGAACCTGACGTTCCTCTAGGTTGGTCAGGTAGGATTTCCTTTAGTCAGGACTTATAAGTAACCTTCCTGACTACAATTTCGATTTTGAGGTTATGAAACCGGTGGACTACGCTTATCGACTGAGTAAACTTTTCTGGAACTACGACTCTTTCTGACTTCCGCCCTCCTCTTCCCCTGATGTCTCCTACTCTACCAACCTACCGTAGTGACTGAGTTACTTGTACTTAAACTCATTTGAGACCTTCAACCAATACCTGTCCCTTCGGACCACACGACGTCAGGTACCCCAACGTTTCAGTCTGAGCTGACTCGTTGACTTGACTTGACTCGACTTGGACCCACTCACCTCCGTACCTCCTTCTTTCGTCGTTACTACAACCTTTTATTGTACGTTTATGAACTACTACACGACACAGAGAGGAAAAAACAATTATTGTTTGTCGAGAGGCGAAACCAGAGGAGTTGAGACTTGTGGGGAGGGACTAGGACCCCCTTCCCAGACAAAATCGGGGGATAAATGTGTCGTTCACAGACCGGGAACCCTCCTCGATATTGGTGTAGAGAGACGTCAAGGTAGTACCCCAGAAGTAGTCCCGTACCTCTCCTTGGGTTCTACGAGGAGGGTGGTGCACCGTCGACACCCGAATCGGTGGCCCGGTGGTTCCATGACTAGTCTCTGGAGGGAGACAGGGAGACAGGGCGACAGGGAGACAGTTCACTCTGAGTTTCGTACTACTCACCCTCCTCAGGTTTGGATGTACAAACACCAAGACCGAAAAGTCTGAAAGAAAAGAGACTTTGTCTTTTTGTTCCGTCCGTAGTCAGGGGAGAGAGTCGACACCTGTGTCCCTGGGTTGTGACAGAGAATCCACAACCGGAGGATCCCTTGTTACTCACCATTTTACTATCCGTGAAGTAAACATTTATCATAATAAAAATCGATAAAGTAATAGATACCTGTTTCATATTTTCAGTCTCGTTTAAGAAGAACTTTCATTTAGATCTCTTCACTCAAGACAGGATTCCCAAAATACACGGTTGTCCTCCGTCTCTGGTGAGTAGGACAGGGAACAGGAACCTCGGTTCAAAGGTTGACATGAGATGTGGAGGTACATAGGTCGATTTTCTGATGTCGAGACAAAGGGAACTTTAATTAAAGAACGGTCACTCCATAGTTGACTCCAGATCCCACCATAAAGGATCTTCTAGAGAAATTTTCTCAACTGAGACGACCTCTTATATGGGAAAGACGTTGTAGTTGAGAGAATAAAATCGGACATTCACCCTACGTTACCGACCTCACTGTCGTAGCTAGAACCCGACACTCCACTGCAACTCCGACCTTCGTGGTAGAATCCGACTATTTCGTTTTCTGTCCACAGACCCTAGGATTTCTAGTGTCATGGTGGTTAGGTCAGGAAAACGTAGTCTCATATTATTTATTTACATATAGAACAAATTCAGTACCTAAATTTTGTTTACAAACGTAAGACATACGGTAGACCAGAAAATTTTCTAGTCCAACGGACACCCACTAATGAAACATTAGACAAGTCTATAACTGACATGGACTAATGTTGACCATTAAAGTGAGTAAAGTGAGGACGAAACCCCTCAATAGTCGCGACAAAACAACCGACACTGGTGAGGTGAACAATACCTCTCCGACCTTTATTGACACTAATAATGAAGGACACTAGACAGTGAACGACTAGGTCGGGACTGGTCCTTACTCTCGAAGGATGTTTTCACGGGTACTCTTACAGTTAATGAGAAGACGGAGAGTAAAAGATAGTCTAAGAACTAAATTAAAGAAATGAACGGTCTTCGTTCCATGGGGACTAGTATATCGAAGAATTATAACGACCGTTTTTCTTACTTATTTTGTTAATATTCAATTTTCCGGTTTAGGTGTATAAACAATTGTCACTATCTTTTAAGATGAAGATTACTCATAGAACAAGTTCTGTATACCGTTTCAAGTACTGAGTTGTTTAACGAAGACATTTTCCGGGTCTATCATCTATAAAATCCGAAGCATCCAGTGTGCAAGAGACAGTGTCAATGAGTTAACGTCATGTGTCTCTCTCCAGTGTCTGCCTTGTACTTGTTTTCTCACACCGACGAAAGGTTACTTGGAAACACCCCTTTTTGTCCGGTGTCCAGACCTAAACCGGGCATCTACCATCACACGGTTGAGGACTAGATTTCCTTTCTAGGACTTCGTTCCGCTTATAACATATTCACTTATGAGACTCTCAGAAAACTACCAACTTTTCACTGTCTATCTCGATAGACAGTGACCACTTCACTGTCTATCTCACTCACGTCGAAGACGACACTACTGTCCTCCGTCACACACCTCCGAGACCCTACGAGACACCAAGGACTTCCCGAGAGTGTCATCCCTCGAGAGCCTGAAGTCGTCACGACCCGTAAAGGGTACTCACCTGTTGTCTCCGAAACCTCATCTGTTCGTCCCTATATATAAAAAAAAAGAAGACTTTTATTCTCACTCTCGAAAACGTTCACTTTCATACTGACACCGTCTTAAACTCGTAGACAGTCTATCTAGTTCACAGGTCCACTGTAGGTACACGAACTGTGGACAGACAGTTTGTCTGGTCTGACCACTCTCGACTGTCTCGGGAAGGACTTCGTCGAGTTCCCGGCTGTCGAAGAGGGTGTTTGGTTTGTACCCCTTGATGTGTTAAACCTTGTACAAAAGAGACCTTATTCCTTTCATGGTGTAGGACCGAATAGACCTCATCTTATTCAAAGCCTACACTCTTAAAGTCTCGGTTCGGACCTTTCAGGACCCGTTTGGTCTTGCAGGACTGGTGTGAGAAGACATTATTTGTTGACTTGAAAGAAATCCCCGGGACGTGGTGATGGGATTTGGGATTACCCCTCTACATCAATTCCCTTTTTAATGAGGTCAGTTTATGTATAGGAGTACCATGATAACTTTTTCTTCAGAGTCAACTAGAGGACCCTTTATGGGGTCGGACTTTTAGTCTCGCGAAAAAGAATGGAGACGAAGGTGAAGATTGAATGAGACCCTGGAACCCTTTGGAATAGTAGGACTGGGAGTGAAGGAGGTGGTTGTTTTACTGCTTCTACTTAACCAGTAAAAATTCCCAGAAAAGTTAAGAGTTTAAGATCTAAGGCCACCAAAGATACTGAAACACGTGGATACGAGTCTTTGTCCATTAAACGAACAAGAGAAATTAAGGAAATCCAAACGTATGTTCAGAGAACACCGATAGTTCTTTCTTTTTCCACTTAAATTAATAAGGTAAACCTAATCTAGATTAATAGAGACTTTTCAGTGTCGTTTTAACGTAACAGTTATTTACTTACTTACTGATACCTTTTGGATGTAACTACGTAAATAACAGGGAAAAAAACCTGAGAAAAGGTTTGTTGGTCTGATTTTCGTAAGGAAAAAACTTCAAGATCGAATGATTGTCGAACACTATTTGTAAATTACGAATTGGGTATGTCATAAAAACTAATATAAAGATCGAAACAATTAACATGTATAACCCGAAGATGACACTCTGACATAACCTTTCTCGACGTCTCTACGACTTTCCTATAGCCTATCAAAGAGTAGAGTACCTTAAATAGTCTCTTCCTCGATTCTAATATGTGCAACGTTTATTCTCTTATATCGTTCCTTATACTTTTCGTGTTTTCTTCCATAAGTTATTTCTTGTTTTTACCTACATAACATTTAAAAGAGAAATGACAAATCAGGACGGAACTCTTGATTCGTGTAAGACAGAAAAATCCTTGTTTGAACTTTAGTTTATAAAAGGGAAAACAACGATGACTTTATGAGGTTCGTATCGTCGTAAAAAAAATCGTGTCATACTAAGTTCGATGTTAAAGTAAAAAGGGTATAGGTCTTCGTCATGTTTTGTAAAGGCAGTCTATCACAAGACTAAAAGCTATGACTTTATATCTGAACTAATTCTTGTCTTCGCTAGTCATAATCGTTTCAATATCCGCACAGAAGTACCCTCTTCGTCCTGGTTCTAAATCTCCCACAATCTGGATCTCCTTTAAAGTCTTTAATACATCGGGTTGGGAAGAAACATGCCCGGTTCCTCTACTTACCTGTATAGGTCCATACTAAGTTTCCTCAGTGTCTGAGTTCTTTCGTTTCGAGAACTGAGAACTACGTTCCAAAGGTGACATACACCCACCCCCCCCCCACCCGTAAGTGTCCTGCCCGACGACAGTAAGTGAGTTCCGTACTAATGAGACTCGATTGACGGGAGAACCATCCTACTCACCACCTATAGGTTGGAACAAGAACGAACATTATTACTGTTGTTCATTGTCATGTACGATTCCCGGGTTTACCCTACAGAAACCTTCTAGTTCTCTACCCTTACTCGTCATAGACCCTCACTTTGTTGTGTCATCCCTCCGACCGACTCATCTCTTTTCACTTAGCACTAACGTCTGTCACAGTCTACTCTTCCTCTTCGGAATAATCTTAGGTCCTGTTCCTCAATCCTGACCTGGCGGATCCGTCCCAACCCTCCGGTTGATCATATTCTACCTCAGATTCATAAACCCGAACCTAGGACCAAGGCTAGAACCACAATTCTGGATCAAACGAGTAGGTATGTTCTCTATACTATTACCATAGGAAGATTTCCTTCTAGATTACTCTTTGATACTATGCCACACTACGGACCGTGTATCCTGCTGAGTTATTTACAAACAATATCGAAATCAATTGATTAACAAATTAAATTATAAATAAAGTAAAATCTTATATCAACTAAATGTTATAACACAATCAAAGTGCACATGTCGTTTCACTAAGTCAATATGTATATGTGTATAGATAAGAAAAAGTCTATAATTCATCTTAGGGGACACGATAAATAATAATAGTAGTGATATTATGATAATAAATATTAATCACCATCATCAAAGAGGAACTTGTTTTCTAAATCGTACTGTTCTAGTCATAGTATAGAACCTTTCTCTATATACTTTACTTAAAAAGTCACAAAGGATTCTCTGTTAACCGTATTAGGAATATATTGGGAATCCTTCTTTACCATATTTTACATTACTGGACTTCTAAGACATTCGTTGGTCTCGTCCCTGATACGGACGGGGGGTGTTTACGTCTACTCTGACGACTCATCGTGACCCATTACACCTCCCTTCCTACGTCCTATTCGTTTTGCTTCACTCCTTAACCACTCTCTTGTCCTGAAGGTGCACCCGAAGTCCCGGTTGGATATGTTATAACGGTCCCAAAGACGTTCCTTGTATATACGGTCTGTTCCTTCTGTTTATAAGTGTTCCCAAACCCCGTTTATTAGTTCACTTAAGAATATAATCCTTCAATTTTATATTTCCGTAGGTGATTCGTTTGTTGCAAGACTTCAGAGTCATGCACCCGAACGCAAACGAATCGGTGTCAGAGACCACCAAGAGTATTTGGATACCCACAGGGGTTTAGTACACGTACACCGGTGGATACCAGGAAGAACCTTTGTCTAAGACCTAAGGTAAAGACGTCGAGACGCGACTCCGGGTCCTCAAAGGTGACACTATTTGGGGGTCCACTTGGACTGCACCCACAGACGACCTGATTTGTTTCTTTATGACTAAATGAACAAGACTCTGAAAGTTCCGAGTCTTATATCGATTATTATGTTGTCATGATATGGTCAACATCCACCTCAGCACAGGGGGTTTTCCAAACAGATTTAGGATTGAGGACTGTAGACACTTCCTGTGTGATAATCTTTTATCTCAGTACCGTCTACATAAGTTCAATCCTACTCCAGTATGACCCAATCTTAACCTGGTTTACGTTAATAAACAAAGGAGTATTCTTCCCTTCTTCGTTGTGTCTACATTCCACCGGTGCACTTCTGTCTTCGTCCTAACGGACGTTCCTGGTCTACGGTCTTCTGAGTTCCTTTATAGAAAGGGAACTCAGATGTCTTTCTCGTACCGGAACGGCTGTGGAATTAAAGTCTTAGACAAGGTTCTCTTCTCTAAAGAAGACAAAATTCAGTCAAACATCATGAAACAATACTTTCGGGATTCTTTACTTGTATCATTGAGTTCACACCACTTTTCTTAGTTGACTTAACAATACCATCATTTACCTATGTAATATCGATTGAAAATTTTTCTCTTATATCTTCCGTAAATTATTGAACAGTGTATGATTAACAGTGAAACTGTACACATAAAGGATTTTATTTTTAATTGAATCCCTAAAACATCATATAACATTCCCCTCGAATCCTTCTTACTATCGTCAAAATTTTCTTATAACTTTATCCACACCGAGTCTGTCAATTCGTAGACAGATGTTACACCCTCTGGGCCCAAGCTAGGGACCCAGCCGTTCTAGGGGACCTCTTCCTTTACCGTTAGGTGAGGTCATGATAACGGACCTTTTAGGGTACCTGTCTCCTCTGACCATCCGATGTCAGGAACCCGAGTGTTTCTCAGCCTGTACTGACTCACTTAAGTGAAAGTTCAAGATTAGAATCAACGAGGCAAGTGACTGGTAATTGGTACAGGTACGGTCCGTATAGTGTATAGTCAATTGAAGTCCTTGACTATCAATGAAGTCATTGAAGACATTGTGTATAGTCATTTGAAGGTGTATAGTCAAATGGACTCCTCTCCTTCTCTACGGAAGAAAGATTCTACCAACCTTCTATTTTACTAAGTTACTGATATCTAGACTATCTGTCTAACTAGATTACTGATCTAGACTATCTGTCTCACGGACTACTTGATACCTGCGTCCAAGCACTGTAACATGTACTCTGTCCCTCATTCTAGTAGGGGTTCTCTTTCTTTACGTTTTGTCGTTTTGTCGACGGACTCCTGTAGAAGTTTATCAACACTTTTGTTCTCTTCACTTTTGTTTTCCTTTCTATATGGGTAAATTTACGTCTCAAGGTTTCTTATCGTTCCTCTCTATTCTATTGGAAGGAGTCTCTAGTTACGTTTCTTTATCTCCTTCATTATCTTACCCTTTCTGATCTCTAGAGAAGTTCTTTTAATCTCTATGGTTCCCTTGTAAAATAACTCAGGCTTCTACCCGAACTATTTCCTGTCTTTACCATACCTGGATTGTCTTCGTCTTCTCTAATTCTTCTCCCCCGTTCTTATGTATCTTCTTGACATGTTTTTTTTCTAGAAGTACTGGGTATATTAGTGTTTCCACACTAGTGAGTGTGAGTGGATTTCGGCCCATAGGACCTTACACTTCAGTCCACCCGGAATCCTTCGTAGTGCTGCTTGTTTCGATCACCTTTACTACCTTAAGGTCAACTCGATAAAGTTTAAGATTTTCTACTACGACACTTTCACGGTGTGAGTTGTCCGGTCGTTTAAACCTTTTGGCTCGTACCGGTGTCCTGACCTTTTCAAGTCAAAAGTAAGGTTAGGATTTCTTTCCGTTACGGTTTCTTACGAGTTTGATGGTGTGTTAATGTGCGTAGAGTGTACGATCATTTCATTACAAGTTTTAAGAGGTTCGGTCCGAAGTCGTTATACACTTGGCACTTGAAGGTGTACAAGTTCGACCATAATCTTTTCCGTCTCCTTGGTCTCTAGTTTAACGGTTGTAGACGACCTAGTAGTTTTTTCGTTCTCTCAAGGTCTTTTTGTAGATAAAGACGAAATAACTGATACGGTTTCGGAAACGGACACACCTAGTATTATTTGACACCTTTTAAGACTCTCTCTACCCTCATGGTCTGGTGGACTGGACAGAGAACTCTTTGGATATACGTCCCGACCTTCGTTGTCAATCTTGACCTGTACCTTGTTGTCTGATCAAGGTTTATCCTTTTCCTCATGCAGTTCCGACATATAACAGTGGGACGAATAAATTGAATGTAAGTCTCATGTAGTACTCTTTACGACCCGACCTACTTCATGGTTGACCTTAGTTCTAACAACCCTCTTTATAGTTGTTGGAGTCTGTACGTCTACTGTGGTGGGAATACCGTCTTTCACTTCTCCTTGATTTTTAGGAGAACTACTTTCACTTTCTCCTCTCACTTTTTCAACCGAATTTCGAGTTGTAAGTCTTTTGATTCTAATACCGTAGACCAGGGTAGTAAAGTACCGTTTATCTACCCCTTTGTTACCTTTGTCACCGACTGAAGTAAAACCCCCCGAGGTCTTAGTGTGACCTACCACTGACGTCGGTACTTTAAGTTTCTGCGAATGAGGAACCTTTCCATACTGGTGGATCTGGTGTATAAGTTTTCGTCTCTGTAATGAAACGGTTGTTTCAAGGTGGATCAGTTCCGATACCAAAAAGGTCACCAGTACATACCTACACTCTCAACCTGATATTTCTTTCGACTCACGTCTTCTTAACTACGAAAACTTGACACCACAACCTCTTCTAAGAGCTCTCAGGAAACCTGACGTTCTTCTAGGTTGGTCAGGTAGGATTTCCTCTAGTCAGGACCCACAAGTAACCTTCCAGATTGCAACTTCGACTTTGAGGTTATGAAACCGGTTGACGAAGTAGACGAAGTAAACTTTTATAGGACTGCGACCCTTTCTAACTCCTGTCCTCCTCTTCCCCTGCTGTCTCCTACTCTACCAACCTACCGTAGTGGCTGTGTTACTTGTACTCAAACTCACTTGAGACCCTCAACCACTACCTGTCCCTCCGGACCGCACGACACCAAGTACCCAAACGTTTCTCAGTCTGTGCTGACTCGTTGACTTGACTTGACTTACTGATATCTTTTCGAGAAGTATATGAGATTTTACAATACTTATATTCTCTTAAGGAAAAAATTTTTTCTTAAAGAGAGAGACGGAAATAAATAAAAATAAAGACCTACACGGGACGTCGTATTCCTAGCTTGGTCTCAGGGGACGATACCTTTAGTGTCTTGGAATTGGTGACTTATTAGTCCCTTCAGGGAAATTCTCTAAGAACTTAATAGAGGAAATAAAAAAAAATCAAAAGTTATCCTAATACAAACCTTTGAATGACTTTCTCAGTGAGAAATTTATTGTAAACTAGAGGCTCAGAACGTTTGACACCGAGAAAGTCCGCTCCTCTGTAAAGTTTCGTCCACTAATATGTCCACAAGACACTTAATACCCTTCTCTCCACAAAGACCACTTCCTCGTAACCATGGGAACTTCCCTTCCCAAAACCTCTATAACGTCACAGACGGAGGTTCTAGACATTCACCCACAATCTCTCTCGTGTCGGTCTTCATTAGTGTCGTCTCTCCCACCGTTCCACTAGAGCCCCTTACAACCCCGGCCTTACGGTGTCCCCTCCGTCGTAGTTCCACGGGCAGATGGGGTCGTCGCACGGAAACCGTATTACGTAGTCCAAATCAAGTCAAGTCAAGTCAACGAGTCAGTACAGACTGAGAAACACTGTGGTACTTGGTATCGTGCGGTCCGGAGGGACAGGTAGTGGTTGAGGGTCTCAAGTGAGTTTGAGCACAGGTAACTCAGCCACTACGGTAGGTCGGTGGAGAAGGAGACAGAAGGGGAAGAGGAGGACGGGGGTTAGGGAGGGTCGTAGTCTCAGAAAAGGTCACTCAGTTGAGAAACGTACTCCACCGGTTTGATAACCTCAAAGTCGAAATCGTAGTCAGGAAGGTTTCTTTAGGGTCCTGACTAGAGGAAATCCTACCTGACCAACCTAGAGGAACGTTAGGTTCCCTGAGAGTTCTCAGAAGAGGTTGTGGTGTCAAGTTTTCGTAGTTAAGAAACCGTGAGTCGAAAGAAATATCAGGTTGAGGGTGTAGGTATGTACTGGTGACCGTTTTGGTATCAAACTGATCTGCCTGGAAACAACCGTTTCATTACCGAGACGAAAAGTTATACGATAGATCCAACCAGTATTGAAAGGAAGGTTCCTCATTCGCAGAAACTTAAAGTACCGACGTTAGTGGTAGGTCACACTAAAACCTCGGGTTTTTTATTTCAGACTGTGACAAAGGTGACAAAGGGGTAGATAAAGGGTACTTCACTACCCTGGCCTACGGTACTAGAAGCAAAAGACTTACAACTCGAAATTCGGTTGAAAAAGTGAGAGGAGAAAGTGAAAGTGGTTTTTCGAAAAATCAAGAAGAAGTGAAAGACGGTATTCGCTCCACAGTAGACGTACAGACTCCAATAACTATAAAGAGGGTCGTTAGATCTAAGGTCGATCACGAAGAAGGTCAGGTCGTAAAGAGTACTACATGAGACGTACATTCAATTTATTCGTCCCACTGTTATATGTCGGAACTGCATGAGGAAAAGGATAAACCTTGATCGGACAATAAGGTACAGGTCAAGATTGACAACGAAGGACTGGACGTATATCCAAAGAGTTCTCCGTCCAGTCCACCAGACCATAAGGGTAGAGAACTTCTTAAAAGGTGTCAAATAACACTAGGTGTGTCCGTTTCCGAAACCGTATCAGTTATTTCGTCTTTATCTACAAAAAGACCTTGAGAGAACGAAAAAACTACTAGGTCGTCTACAACCGTTAAACTAGAGACCAAGGAGACGGAAAAGATTATGGTCGAACTTGTACACCTTCAAGTGCCAAGTGTATAACGACTTCGGACCGAACCTCTTAAAACTTGTAATGAAATGATCGTACACTCTACGCACATTAACACACCATCAAACTCGTAAGAAACCGTAACGGAAAGAAATCCTAACCTTACTTTTGACTGGAAAAGGTCAGGACACCGGTGACGACTCAAAAGGTTTAAACGACCGGACAACTCACACCGTGAAAGTGTCGTAGTAGAAAGTCCTCAACTTTATCGAGTTGACCTTAAAGTAGTGGATGTGATCGAAACAAGCATCACTACGAAAGATTCCGGGTGAACTGAAGTGTAAAGACCGACCGAGATCCACTCACTAGTGTGGTAGTACTATTAGACCCAGTACTTCTAGAAAAAACATGTTAAGAAGACACATAGGAACGGGGGAGAAGAATTAGAGAAGACGAAGACAATCCAGGTATGGTAAAGACAAGAAATAACTCGGGTAGAAACGTACTTTACAAGAGAACCATAGAGATTAAAAGAACTTCTCTAGAGATCAGAAAACGTCAGACAACAAAAGGAGATAAAGACAAGTAACTAGCGATTCCTTCCGAAAGAATAGAGAGGAACGATAAGAAACCTTGAGACGTAAGTCTACCAATATAGAAAGGAAAGGAGGAAACGAAAAGCGCAGAGAAGAAATGTGTCGATAAACATTCCGGAGGGGTCTGTCGGTAAAACGAAAAAACGTAAAGAAAAGGTACCCGTGTCTCGTTAAGTCCCACTGAGTGTCATTTGTCTTGGTCCCTCTCACCGTGTTACACGGGTGTACGGTCGGGTCCTCCCAGACTGGTCGGTTTCCCAGGTCCCAGTTCACGCAGTAGTGCTCTATGGAAGGATCTTTCCAATTATAAGCCTCGTCTCACATTTGACCCCTCACTCAGTGTGACTCGGTCGTTCCGCCACAGACCAATTTAACAAGATAGATAGGAGTGAATAATACTGACCTGACAGGGGGGACCTTTAGGTGTACCACTTCAGGACCGGGGGTCGTGGAGTCTCAGACTGACGTAAACCTCTGTCCCGTAAATGTCTTCATTAATTCCATTTACTCCGGTAATCTCACCAGAGATTAGGATAGACTAACCACAAGAGTATTTTTCTCCTTAAAACTTCCCGAAGGGAAGTCACCAATTCTGAGACGCTAAGGTTACGTTCTCTGTGTCCAAGGTATGGACTTGTCCCTCGATTCTAAGGTGTACGAAATAGCACACTGGCTTTTTTTCCTGCAAACCTGTGTATCTCTCTATGTCCCTACAGTGTGTATCTTCTTTCTGGTACTCTCCTGTGTCCCTCTTCTGTCGACAGACGTTCGGTTCCTCTCTCCGGAACCCTCTCTTCGGTGGGGGACGGTTGTGGAACTAAGTCTGAAAGTCGGAGGTTTCGACACTCTCTTATTTATAGACAACAAATCCGGTGGGTCGGACACCATAAAACAATACCAACGGACTCGCCTACTTACGTGGTGTAGTAAAATAGGAGGTCATCTCGGTCTCCCTCTAAAAGAAGAGTCTTTCTTTTACATGGGATTTGTTATCATTCTAACTGTGGGGGGAGGACGTGGCAAGGAAGGTATAGTAGACACGGTCCCGGGTTGTCCTCCATGTCTGTCACCACTCGGTTCTGTTCGAGAAAGACTAGACTCTTCTCACAACGGGCTTTTAATTGTTCTCGTCCTTCCTTAAAGTACTTATGAAAATATTTCTGGATAGAGAATGGAGAACACTCGGTACGAAACTCAAAGTAGAGGTTTAAATGACATCCATTCTCCATAGTGGATAACAGGTGATGGTCTTGATTCATGGTAACCCTTTCCTCGTCCACTCGGAAACAAAGTGAAATTCTTTAAGTCTTCGTAGGCAAAGATCCGAGGGTGCTACGTCCGTACGAGTCAGTACAGGTTGGTAAACGTCAGAATACCTGATATCAGGTGGTCTGAGGAGACGGTACCCTAAGAGGTCCATTCTTATGACCTCACTCAATGTTGCGAGAGAAGGTCCCTGAGAAACGTTAAGTTCTTAGCTTGGGTTCAGAGGACGTAACGTTCGCCTAAGAAGTGGGTGACTCGGTGGACCCTTCGGGTCCGAGGGCACCGTTAGTTTAACTTTTCCTTGTACCTTATCACGGAAAACGAAAAGTAGAGTCTTACAGTAGTTCCTTATGTCGAAACTCCAACCTCAGACCTTTCTACTAGGGTCTTGGTCTTCATTTTTCATCCCTTCTCACCCTACCCCTTCACTCTTTCAGTGACTCCGATGTAGTCGAGAAATGACGACACGTGTTGATCCCGAGTTAGGAAGTCCTTTAGAGACTCCTGGGTACATCTTAGGGTTGGTTTCTTACCCTCCAACCCGTAAATAAGTGGTTTAGGGTAATTAAGTCCTACGACAACCGTGTTATTGAAGGCGCTCCCTGGTCCAACGTGGACTCAAGTTTAAGACAGCGAAAGACACCAAAGTCTTTGACAAGGTCCCATCAGTTCATCTCACTACATTACCATATGAGTACTATATCTACAACCACTACATGTCCCCTTGTCGAGGATTTTCGACACTCCAGTCCACTCACCCACCGTACACCTCCGTGTCGTATAGCGTCCGTCGTGTTTGTTGGTCACGTTTCCGGGACTCCATTCTCGTACGGCCTCCGTAAGCTCATTGTGGTCTTTCGGTCACATCGACTTACCTTATTTGTTCCTTCTGTCGACATCCTCAGCGTTAATCTCTCTCTCACTCCCAAGGAGGATACTCTTTTCAGACCGAAAATGAGACTCTTCTATGGACATTGTACCAGACTACCTGAACCCAACCCTCATCTCAGTCAAAGTTTTAGGTCCGTTTTAGGTCATGTTCATCGAACATGACCCAACCTTTGTCACCTCCCCGTTTTTCACTATAGGTAAGAGTCTAAGAGAGTTGTTGGGTCGTTCCACTAAGACCCAAGATAAAAACTAAGAGACTCCAATGCAGAAGACTCTCAAACTTTAGAGAACCAAATATCTATTCCATGGGTACTTAGAGTGTCCAATTCTTTGAGAATAACAGACGGGGACCATCTCCCATTTTGACCCAGAACTCGGGGGTAAGAGGGGTCGGGAAGGGGGTCATTAGACTCTTTTCGATTTACGAGAAACAGAAGACATAGTAATCGGTGGTCGGACCTATCTGAATGGCTGTTCCTACCTGCCCTACTCATTTACTTTTCTTGTTTTTCAGGTATACCAAAAAAGATTGTCTCTCTGGGGAAAAGAGTAGTGTAAGGTTCTACGACTTGTTTGATCTACGTTCTGAAGTCTTTGATATATTGTCGGTTAATAACTCAACCCTTCGTTATTAATCTTTCCTTTACTTCTTTTACCTGCAACCCCCGGAATTACACTTTAGACTGTAACTATTTAGTTTCCTTCGGAACTTAATCTCTACACCTATAAAGTTGACTAATAGGTTCTATTGAGTGTAGGAGGTAATTGGAGCAGGTAGAACAAACCGGAAACACTCCTGTTTCTCTCAGAAACGTTTAGCGGTCCGCCGTCCTAGGACAGAGGGTTTACAAATAAGTTTTCTCCCACCCCTCCTTCCCCTACTTCGTCAACTTTTTATTAAACGAACAATTCGTCGGGTCTCCTTACAAGAGGAAAGGTGGCTCAGACCATATAAATACCCTTTCTATTATTCTCTTCGAATACTACCTAAAACTGTCAGTCCGTTTTCATTTGTTAGTCGGTTCCTGGTCTTTCGGAATCTAAGTGCATGGAACTGAAAACTGCGAATAGGATTATCAACTCACATTTGTTTCACGGTGTACTGACGCACCTCCTCATCTTTAACGAGTCGACGGAGGAGAAAGGGCTGTTAAGGCTTCGTTTACCACAAATAAACCCTCTGAAACAAAAAGAGAGAGAGAGAAAGAGGAAAAAAAAAAAGGGACTCTTCCTACGGCGATCCCTGTCTTCCGTACAACCCTGTAACCAGACTAGTGCACAGAGGTCTAACAAAACTAAGTACGCTACTACACTACTCTCAGATTTCCTCTGGCTTCTTCACCCTTACCTTTTCTGGACTAACCTAATAAGGTGACGTCGATGAGGTGGGAAGGACCGTCCTCTCCCAGGGAGCTGTCCTCTACATTGTGGGTCGGAAGCGGTTTACAGGGTCATCAGACCTTTGAGACTGCTGTCTGGTCCTTCAACTTGACCTCGGTACTCTGCAGAGTGTTTTGGGAAGCCCGTCTCAATTTCCCAACCTAAATGAAACCTACTCACACAAAGAACCCGCAAAACATTTATGAAACCACGAACAAAAGACCACCCGCTGGAACACAATTCTAGGGCCTCTTAGGAAAGGCCGGAAAAAGGACTGGACACAGACGGAGGGACAAGATTATAGTCGACAAAGAAAATACTCCTTCGGACAGGTTACGGTCCCGAGTGTCTTTCTCCCAGACCAAAAGGATCGTCACGCACGAGTCAACACAGGTCTGAGAAACACTGGGGTATCTGACATTGGGTGGTCCGAGAAGACAGGCACCCTAAAAGGTCCGTACTTATGACCCCACCCCACGGTAAAGGAAGAGGTCCCCTAGAAGGGCTGGGTCCCTAGCTTGGCGTAGCGAATGTAGAGGACGTGACTGTCCACCTAAGAAATGGTCATATGGTGGACCCCACTGGGTCGTTGTTAAGTTCTCAGAACCAAAGACGAGTCGAGACCCTTGGTCTCGGTCTAAACCGTCACTCGTACCTCCGGACTCCCGAAGGGAGCATCGAGTCAGTAATTTCTTAGACGGACTTTACGACCTCTTTCACTTCAGCGAGTCAACACAGGTTGAGAAACGCTGGGGCATCTGACATCGAATGGTCCGAAGAGACAGGTACCCTAAAAGGTCCGTTCTCATGACCTCACCCAACTAGACCCGAGTTAAGGACACAGCCCTTCTGAGGGACTTCTTCCTATACCTTTGAGTGAGGTCACTTACCTCCGGACTCCAGACGATCTCGATTGTATAATACGATGAACCAATAATAGACAACCCACAATCCTCAGAACTAGGGAATAGAAGTTTTAATTTAAGTGTAAAGTGGAGTTAATCGGAGGAGTGGTAGGAAATGTATCCGGAAAGATTAGAGATGAAAATCAGAAGTTTTTTTGACTAGTACACTATCTCCGGATTTAACGGGAAATGAGAGGTCTAATAAATTTTAGGGTTTATATACCATGGTGAACTTCTTACCAAGGTGTATACAAATTAGTCACAACTCTTAATACAGTGGGTAGTAAAAACAGTAAGAATGGAACCCACGAATTTTTAAGTCTCGATTTTACTTACGTCTAAGAATCCGGAGATAATCAAAAAAACAACCACATAAAAGAAAGAAAAAAGATGTACAAACTTATACATATAGTAAATAGTATTCGGAAGATAAAAAATAACCTTCGCCGTCTCTGTATTCCAGTTTTACTAGTGTACTATACATAATGAAAGGAGTTCGGGGTGGATTTTTTAGTTCAAATAGTGTAGTCCTCGTCCGGATCACCGAACGTCACCAGTCGGAACCGGAAGACAGTCGTGTTCGCATAAGTGTCATTCCCCTTCCGCTGTCGTTCTCCTGTGTTCCGATGATAGGCTCCTGTTGTCCGTAGGAGGTTGGTTCGACGAACCCGTGTAGACAATTAGGGTACCAAGAGTCTCCTCCGAGAGTCTGGATCTCGTAGTTACTCTAGACCCATGAATAAATTTTACAGTGAAGAGTTCCTTACTTTGACCCAGTAAACATCTTTTTGCCTACTTGTATCTTAGACAGTATGTCCCACTTCATTCGGTCTTTCTCTTTTTGTTTATAATATATAATTGTGTAAATACACCTTAGATCTTTTTACCATGTCTACTAGAATAAACGTTCGTCTTTATCTCTGTGTCTGTATCTCTAGTTTGTATACCTATGGTTACCCCTTTCCCTCCTTCCCTACTTAACCCTCTAACCCTGACTATATATATGTGATGATACATATTTTATCTTTTGATTACTCTCGGATGACATATCGAATCCCTTGAGATGAGTCGTGAGCCACCACTGGATTTACGTTTCCTTTGGGTTTCTCTCCTATATACACACATATATATATGTGTATATATACATATATATATCGAACAAGTAAAACGACACGTCATCTTTGATTGTGTTGCAACATTTCGTTGATATAAGATTATTTTTTATCATTAATTTTTTTACATTGAAGAGTCCAGGGTGGGTTCTGAATGACTTAGTTTTCCGGACCCTTCTCCGTGTCGTTAGACATAAACTCAATTAAGACTAAGTCCGAGTTCAGACTTTTGGTGAACGGTTGGGTCTATAATATACAACCACTCCTGGTAAACGTTTTTGAAAAGGATGAGTCCCATTTGAAACTACATGACTGGTGACTTTTCTGTCTAAAATGAAGACACGAAAGAACGAGTCAGACTCAGAGTAAACGAGAAAAAGAAGGTGAATTCCCCGGTAAAGAGACACAGGGATGAAGAACCACGTGTACTAATCTGTAACTGGACTTTACAGAAGAACCTGGGTCTTTGAGCGAATAAAAGAAGTTGAACGTGTAGTGATTCTGAAGTTCACGTAAGAAACAAGGATACGTGTGTCAGGAGTTCTTGACCAAGGGACCACTGACACGACTAAGAACGGTAACAATGAATGACAAGAACAGTAAAACTTGAATTTGTCTCTCCATAGTTGTCCGTCCCTTGAAGGTACATCCACCGATGTTTTGTTGCTTGTTATTACAAGGTTGTTCCAGGATTCACACTTTGGCACTCGGAACAGAAAAGAGGGTCGGGTCCCGTAAGACGGTGCACACGTCCTTTGTTGTCAACTTACTACCCAAAAACTCCTCATCGCCCTTCAGTTCATCGTGAGTCGGAACTTCAATCGAGAAAGGTCGGCTTTGGGTTCCCATAAAGATTCTGGAAACGACGGTGTACTCCTTTTTCCGTTTCTTGTTCGAAATACAAAAGAATCGTCTGTGACCTGTCTGTCGTTGGTAGTTCCTTCTCGTAATGTGAGAGGCGACTGGTACGTAATGAGTTTGTACAATCCTTCGCGTAATGAAATGGACCCGAAGACTTGTCTATCCGTATCTACTGATTTCAGTTGAACCAAACCGTCCCTGTCTTTGTCTACCTCCGGAACTACCCATTTCCGTCGTTCCGTCCTTCAGGTCGGAAGTTTATCCTGGACAACGATAAACTTGTACACCGGTACACACTTTAGAGACAAAACCAGGAGACACCATGAATGGTAAGAAAAGAGGAAAAGTACTCCAAGACAGAAGGGGGGAGAAACGGTCCATGTAGGTAAGGGTAATCGTGTATTAAGTGTCCGGTGTCACAAGGTTCACCGAGTTACAGTTGAGATAACACTCCTACACTCTTGACATGATAGAGCATAATTATAATTGGATCTATTAATGTTAATGAGAGGTTAATAGTCCAACTCCGTGTTTCCTCATTTGGGTCGAGTTTGAGGGGACCATGAGGTCACCAATCCTGAGGTTCGAAGGCTACGTCTCCTACCCCCAAGGTAGGGACCACCCCTTGATTGTGGGGTGTACGTCACGTGGAGTTGGTTTTTTTTTCCACAAACAAAAAAAAAATTTCTTTTTTTAAAGGTTAATTTTTTTAATTTTTATTTTTGGATGTAGTCAGTTCTGTAGTGGTTGTGAGGAAAGCAATTGTATCGGTTGTTGTTTTCCTTATCATATAAACACACTTTGTATTGTTTCCTAGTCTTTACACCGGACCAAGAAATGATTGATACGTTTAATGGACGGAAAATAAGAAAACTGTATTTTTATAAATAATTTATAAACGATCGTTTATCCGTGTTTGATCAATATGTCGTGGACATAAGTCACCCAAACTACTACAACTAAACCGGGCTCTGTCTGTATAGTTGTAAGGTCTCAGTCCTAAGAAATGGGATTTACAAGCAATCCATTTGTCTTGAGTCAGTTACCGATAAGCCTTCTACAATCCGTGCTTCAGAACACAATATTTGAAAAAAAACCAGGACAGAGAAGAACGAATCGGATTCTGAGGAAGGACGACCTGTCAGTGTCCATCTTAAAGATAAAGTATCTGTTCCTCTTTTTCTCATTTCGGTCTCCCCGATACTGTACCCGAATAGCACCCGAATAGTCTACCAAATGACATTTATTCCCTACTCTGTGAAGTTGAGGAAAAACATGATCCTTATGTCTCTCTTGCTCCACGAACAGAAGAGAAGCTAGTTTCGACTTCGGGTGTCTTACGGTACCTCCTCTACTTTAAATACTACCGGCATTACTCGGTATCCGTTTATTTGACTGCCCCCTGTCTCGTCTTCTACACGTCAAGTCTTATATGTGTCTCATTCTTCCATATCTTCAGTCGACTATGGTCCTGTTTTTGTTTTCGGGACAAGTCTCCCGGGCTCAACAAACTTATGTCCCAGTGCCACTGGTCCACACCTGAGAATGACGCCTTCAGAGAACTTGTAGGAGTCTGGGTCGCTGGGAAATACAGTCCACCGTTACTTCGAACGACATTACTATCGACGACCACAGTGTGAGAGGGGAAACAACAGGAAGTCTTTGAAAAGAGGGACGAAGAGTGAGGTACACACAGGAATTATTGACCAGGAAACTCAACTTGACTGAACTCACTCAGAGACTTTGAACGGTGGATTTTTCAATTGACACAACCTAAAGAAGCGACACTCAAACCAGTGTTACTTTACAACCTAAAATAGTGTCTGACTTGGAGACTCGAGCGGAGTGGGAAAAGACACTTTGCATCTTCCTGACGACGAAGGCAGACGGTCTTTCGACGCATTGTCTTGACGTTGGCTTTTAGGGGGTGTTCACAAAAGTGTCAGTATAGGTAAAATGGTAAGAAGACATTTAACCCGAAGTACCAAAGTTAAAAGAGGCACTTAAGAGAGTCGAGACCAAGACCGACCAGGTGTATAGAACAAAGTTACCGAGTCTCGGGGAACCAGGAGTTACAGTACAACTAAGTACGTATCTTCCTGATGTCACTTCGGTTCGCGATGGAACCCTGACAGTGAAAATTTTCTTTACAGGATATATAAATATATAAGAAAGAATAATATTTTCAATATATACGAATGACCCTTTTCCACCTCTGTCGTCTTCTCATTTTTCCTTTTTTTTGGTTGGGATATTAGAGTCTCTTGTTTTCAGTGTCAATTTTTAGACATATACAAAATGGGAACCAAAAAAAAACATGTACAATACTTTATCAACTCCAGTATTCCGTGTATGTAACCACTTCAGAGTATTAAGTGAATCTTAACATTACATTTGTAGAAAGGTTCGAAATTTTTTGAGAAACATTTGTACTCAAAATTATCGACTTGCTATCAGGTAGTTTACCTTAAAGTAGTGAAGGTTATATGGATGATTAAGGTGTCACAACTTGTAAACAAATGTTATAAGTTGATTATATTTATTAATACATTACCAAGAAATCAGGTACAAAATCTACTAACAAAAGTCTACCTAAAGACTTACACGTTAGTGACCCTTGCTCAAAGGAAAGTGTAAATATTCCGGGGAAAGCTCCGAAAACAGTTTGAACCTTTGAACTCAAAATTGTCGAACAGGAAACCTCAATGGTTGAGAGTACTTTTAAGCTATCGACCTATCAATAGTACTTTGGACCTACAGTCTAGCAGACTACTGATTTGAACGAAGATACGGAACACCAAATCTTTACAGTATGTCATTATTGGACTAAAAAGAGGAGTCTTTTAAACTGATCTACTCATTAAAACCGATTGGAGTCCATCTTCAAACCACCTCATCTGACGACACAACTCTTGAGTTATCCAATAATAGTTTTCAAATTTTTTGTATAGTTGTGATATATGTAAGAGTAGCCGTAGATGTATTCTGTGGGAGGAGGTAGAAATTCTGGTGGACGAACCGTCTTTTCCTGCCACCTCGGAGCACCATCAGGTACCATGATTCCTTTTCCCCTTTTTTTTCGTCACTACAGTGGTTCCGAGGGACCGGTAGTAGAGGGATTCACTCTCTCTTACGCACTGTGCATGATAATCGGTCTCTCTCACCTTATCCAATTGGTTTTCTTCTCGTCCAAAACTTTCCATTTCTTATCAGTTATTGTGGTCCTTTTTTCGTCTGGAGGAATAAGAAAAGATCTCCGGTCACGTCTACGCATAATTGGTACACTGAAACAGGATCAGTAGATCCGAAGGAAAAAAGTTCGAAGCACGGCTAAAACTTGTGACCTGGGATCAAAAGAGAGAGGCAACGAGTCTAAAACATAATCGTCGAAGGAACGACTGTAGTCCAAGAACTGGTGTTGGGTTTCGGGCCAAAGAGAAAAGTTAAGGTTTCACCAGGAATTGTAGGACTCCCTAGAGGTGGGAGGATAAGATAAGTCGTGATCAATCCGTTCTTATTTACCGTTAAGTCTTATCTCCAGCTGGCGAAAAACCGGTATTGCGGTACTGAAATTTGGTTTGATTTAGTGGGTACACGGTGTTTGGGCAGAAGTGTGACGACCCGTGAGTACAACAGTTTAAGGTAAGAGAGAGGTCAGAAAGGAAACAGGAAGTGTAGGACGAAACGGGGACGTCGAGGGACTAAGGACCCGGAGGACCGGAACAATAGAAGGACACGGGTGTGAAACGAAAACTTGAACTACTACCTTCGTTGAAGGGAACCACGAGGAATCCTGTACGAACCGTGAGTCGGAGACAAAGGAATGTAAGACCGAATGGACTCAGGAACCTAGGATAACCCTACTAGTGAGTGGGTCAACCTTAGACGGAAAGGGGGAATCAAATGGTGGTATTTGGGATAGACGGTAGTACCACTACCTCCGATAAGACGAGAACGGTAAAAGGGGGTCTCAGTTTAGGTAGTAAAATTTGGTCAGTATGCACTCGATACCCTACGAGTAAAAAAGGGAGGGAAAACTGTACGAGATATCCTTCGAGGAAAGACTTCACGAAAGTTTACGGTCAGACTCTGACGAACATCCTATCAGTCCAACAAGGGATTGAATATGAACCCCATCCTTAAAATACATCACTGACAGTTAGAACAGTCAAGTGAGATAGTAGACTCAAGAACACACTACGACAACTCACCTGGGGGACATATTATGTATGACAACATACTTGTTAAAGGGTTTATTAAAGAGTTCGTTAAAGAGTCGTCAAGTAATGTTTGAAGTAACTTTGTAGAAATCGAGATGTATGTGTACCTGAAATATATACTTCATTTATTAAAGTTCTTAGAAATAAAGAGTGTATGAACAAACCATCATTGTAATTCCCTAATGTTTGTCAAAGTAGTTTGTGTCTAGGTCAACCTTTTTTAATTCTCCTTTTTGTGATATCCTTTGGGACCGTTCCGTCATCCACCGTCCACGAATCATCGTGGCGTCGATCATAAATATAGACCAACACAATGTTCAAGACGGAAGGATTTTATCCAAACCTTATAAAACCATCCTTCCTTACGTTCCGTTCTAGAACTAAAGAACCCTCCCTGTTCGAAGGATAAACCACCAACCTCGACACGACTCTTCGACCAACCTCTCACACATACACACGTCCTCTCACGTCCCGGTCCTTCACCCGTCCCTGACCCCTTGGGTGTCTTCTCTACTGTTACCCTCCTAAGTGACCCTAAACGGGCCGACTCGGAGTCGACCGTCTCGGGGGTCCCCAGTCTGATCCCCGTCGACGAAGTGACCTAAATCTTGTTATTTTTCCGATACCAGAGGACTATTAATGAACGGATTATTTTTCTCGATTTAGGACCGATGAGTCTTTATCATAGAGTATCAAGAGAGGTACTATAGTTCATATTCCATGTTTTTCCTCTTTTTAGGTAGACCCGAAAGAAACTTAAAAAAACGGTCAACGTTGACAACGGTTCCCCGAAAAGGATCATCGGGTAAATACCTAGGACTTTTACAGTCTTCTCTCCCAACCATTCACGGGGTTCCCTAGACACAACTAACACGGGGGTCTCTACCTTTTCTAGTCCAGAGAGATGGTACTTATAGAGTGACGGTTTGTGGAGAACCACAGGTGTCCTATCTTTGCACGACCTAGACATCCCACACCTGTGGATGGAGATCGGGAACAAGGGTAAAAGGAAAGACAGTACCGGAAATTCAATATTACAATATTACAAACCGGGATTACGACATATAAGACTAGTGTGACTTGAAGATTATAGGTAACATGTGAGTGAGTTGTTCGATAATCATCCAAGCATGTTCTAAGATATCCTTGAGTACTGAATTAAAATCATTTGTCCGTCTTCTCTATATTTTATAACCGTCTCGAATTTTTTGTACTCGATAAACCGGTTGTACACTGGAAGCGTCTACCGTACCTGAGGGTATTAGACCGCTTTTAGAAACACAGACTTCTAAGTGTCCCTTAGTGACTTAAGTACGTTTATTCATAACCAAGAAGTTAATCGACATCAGGTTTACTTAACTAATCAGGGACTTTGTATGAATTATCTACCGACGGGCACCCACTCAATAGGTGAAACTTCAAAAAAAAGAGGATTAATACATAAATAATATCCGATTACGGGTACCATTCTTCTATTCCGTAATAGAAACCCTTTTTCTTTTACATAATTATAAAAATTGAGTGATTGAATAGTTCTTTCCGATGGGATTACGGGACGAGAAGTACGTATATACTGTGTCTAATGTCTTCTCTTAAATCCTACCGTCAACATCCGTAGGTCGAGTGAACGATCATTAATTACAGATCTGGGTCGTGGTACGTCACTCAGTTAAAGGGGAAAATGTTGTACACCCGTAATCCCAAAGGTAGTCAAAATTTAGGGAAACTTTAAGAGTCAACTCTTCATGACTTAATCATGTTTTACAGATGGGTTTCTTTTGTTTTCCGTTTGAGAAACTCAAATACTTGGATGGTACTCTTCATTTCGAATTAAAAACTCCACTACCATAGTAACGGTTTCATGTGTTTGTTAGAGTGAATCAATTTTAATTGAGTAAACTTCCCAAGGTGAGACATTCCTTGGTCTTCTGTATCCACACATCCAGTACACGTGGACAACTCGGTTTCGGAGCCCGTCTCTGGTCGTCCAGTGACCAAGGACACCGGTGTACAAACTCGGACTCCCGAGACCCGAGAGGAATCCTCTCTTCCATCGTAAAGGGAACGACGAGAGAAAGTTTCGTCTTACTGTCGTACTCACTGGACCACCAGTCCCTTAATTGTGACCCCGAACCTGTAGTCCGATGCACTCGGGTCTACGGTGAACAAACCACTCTACGACTCTTTACCACGTCGGGTCTCGGACCTCTGCACCTTCTACGTCCCGAACAACCTTTGACTTGACCCACGTTGAGAAGGGGACAACCTGTACCTCTGGATCCTTTGACCCGGAACGTGAAGTCCAGTAAAGGTTAATTTGACCCCACTTAGGACGAGACGTCCCTACGTATATGAAAAATCTCTAAGAACAGAATAGTCTGTAACTGGGATGACTAAAGAATTGACTACAAATTTTCAAAGATGAAGATTCCTTTAATCCATTAATAAATATAATCTAGATTTTCAGATTGAGAAGTACTAAAATTTCCTCCTCTATAAAAAGGAAAACTTAAAAAAAATTGAAAAATAAAATATAACCTCATATCGGTGAAGGAGTTCGGTAATAATCTCTCCTTTACCGTTGGGTGAGGTCACAAGAACGGACCTCTTAAGGTTCCTACCCCCTTGGACCACCCGACGGCAGATGCCCCAGTGTGTCTCAGTCTGTACTGACTTCGCTGAATCGTCGTCGTCGTCTTCGTCTCGGTAATTATACGGTTGATTCTCAAAATTCCACTTAAGACTTTTCGCTTGACTAGACTCACGAAGTACTTGGCTAAACTAACGTCCCGTATACATAATTTTGGATTTTGGATACAACAACAAGTCAACGATTCAGTACAAGTTGAGAAAAACGTCGGGGTACTCGACATATCGGACGGTCCGAGGAGATCATAAGAACGGACCCGACAGGTTCCCTAAAGGGTCCGTTCTTATGATCTCACCAAACGATAAAGGAAGAGGTCTCCTAGAAGGGTTGGATCCCTAGCTTAGGTGTAGAGGCCGTAACCGTCCGTCTATTAGATTGTGACTCGATGGTCCCTTTGGGTTTTGGATACAATGCACAAGAAAAAAAGATACATTAAATAGTTCTGCTAGAAAGACACACCAATTTATAATTGGATGTGGACAAAAGGTCAGTAGTTTATATACTTTCGAATTAAATAGATTAAGGGAACATACAGATTATCAAAAACAAAATACACAAAAGTCCCCCGTCTCAGTTCAAACACTCTATTTTTAAAATATGGTAAAATCCTTAGTATAATGTTTTAATACTTGTATTTTAACAATCGTAGAGACGTACAAAAGATAATGTAAAAGTTAAATCTAAAAAATTTTATTTTGTGTTTATGCTGATAGAAGGAGTTATAGAAACGAGATAAAATATTACTTTAACTTTTTTCACAAAAATATTTAATTATTTGACTTATAAAAACAGTAAAACAGAAACAGTCGCAAAGAACACAAACGACGACGACGACGATTCAACGAAGTCAGCACAGGTTGAGACGCTAGGGTATCTGTCGTCGGGTGGTCCGAGGAGGCAGGTACCCTAAAAGGTCTACTCTCATGACCTCACCCCACGGTAACGGAAGATACAGAGTGATGATGACGATTCAGTGAAGTCAGCACAGGCTGAGACACGCTGGGGTATCTACCGTCGGGTGGTCCGAGGCGGCAGGGACCCTAAGAGGTCCGTTCTTGTGACCTCACCCAACGGTAAAGGAAATAGAACACAAATCAGTCTTTTTATACTTTTGAACTCTACACACCGGGATATTTTTCAATGAAATTTGATGAAGACTTTTCCAAAGTGTGTCGGGTGGTTAATTCTCGATTAAGTTTTCTTTCTAACATTATTAACGGTATCACAAAAGTCTTTATTAGTGATCGCATTATCATTGATCGATTGTGACTCCTGAATGATACATGGTTCTAAACATCGATTCGTGAACTATACCTAATATAAAAATTTTTTGATTTTCGTCTATTATACTTTTGTCCAAATAATTATCAGTATGAAAACATCTACACTCCGTCTTTATGACTTGTCGAAACACACACCTCAGTCGAACCGTAGACACGCCTCATGACCAGACCAGAGGAATATCCTACGAAGAAGGACGTTCCGAACACCCCTTCTTTAGGTGTCTAACATTTACACTATTGTTTTACCTCACATAAGACATTTTAAACCCCTTAAAATTACTTTCTACCTGTTTAAAGTGTAGGTCTTTACAATCGTACTACGGTACAATAGGACCGAAGGGACCTCCGAGTCACCATTTCTTAGGCGAACGGTTACATCTACACCCAAGTTAGGGATCCAGTCTTACTAGGGGACCTCTTCCTTTACCGTCGGGTGAGACCCATAAGGACGGACCCTTTAGGGTCCCTATCTCCTTGGACCGTCCGATGTCAGGTACTCCATCGTTCTCAAGGTGTGCTGAATCGTTGATTTGTCGTTGTTACAATAAGATCGGACACTTACTGGACATTCACAGGTCCACAACATCCTCGAGTCCCGTGTTGACATGTAGGCGAGTACGGGAACCGTAACTAAGATGTCCTAATCACCCCGTGTGATAGGTGGGGGTCCGGAGAGGGCGGTCCACGGACTTTCATAACCTAACCGCCATTAAGTGCCTCTTCTCCTCATCCCTTAGTCCGTCACCCCACCACCGGACTCCTGGTTCTTCCGCCCCGCCCCGTCTCTTCACCCCCTCCTCCTGCGTGCACCCTATCCACTGCCGCCCCTGGGTGTTTCCCGAGACTCAAGCGCCGGGGCGGGAGTCGGTGACGCCTCTCCCCGAGACCAATCAATTGGTCCTGCGTCATAATATCTGAGCCGCCTGTGACTTTTGTTCCCCACCGCCAACGAGACACCGACGACCTACTACCGCACCTTCTCGGCCCCAGACGTGGGAAAGATCCTTACGGGTGGGAGACCCGTAGGTCCGGCATTCGCGAATCTCTTGCTCGCCCCAAATCCATTGTGGGAGGTGGGGTGGGGCCGTGGCGAGAAGGACCCCGAGATGAGGATGGGATGGGCGCTGACCCACCGAGGTCTCTGTCAAGGGGCTCCGGTAAGGGTGGCCCCGACGTCGCAGAACGGGGGACACTGGAGTCCCAGGGGCCTCAGAGGAGAATCCCCGAATTCGACGCGTGCTGACGGTCCGTCTCGACGGCCGGTGGAGGACAGCCCCCTGTAGTTCTCCCGAGGGGACAGACGAGACGCAACGAAAGTTGTAGGGGAAAAGGGGGCGCGGGCCCCGACCTCCGAGAGGGGTCTTTTCCTTCCTAAATACCGCCCCCCGCACCGCGTACGGCGAGGGACATTCTTACCGCCGAAACTCTGTTTCAGGTCGAAAAATGAAACGGATAATAGAAAAGTTCAGACTACTTACGTAGGTATTCGTCTGCTAAAAGGACCTGCAAACGTTTATGAGCCAGAAGGACCGGCGAGACGCTTGTGGCTCTACTTGAGGCTCTACTTGAGGCTTCGAGAGAGAAAAGTAATCCACGGAGGCTCGGGGACCTTCGGGTCTGACCGATGCGAAAGGTAATCCGTGGAGACAGAACTCGGTGGCAAACTTTGCTAGGGGTTCCGATAACATAAGTTGGAAATAAATTTCTAGTAAAGATGTTCCGTAGGTTAAAGACACCGAGGGGACCCGACGCCAAAACTCTGTCCGAAGTGTCATAAATGACAAATATCAAAACTTGACTGTCGATAAATTCCCGTTCTCTAAGGTCGACGACGGTGGGGAGTGTCGAAAACGGTGGTTGCGTAACCGCCATTTCTTGATCGACCTTGAAACACTTCGTCTCCTTTGCTCAAATTATGGCGTCTCCTTTTCTCAAAGCTAAAACCTCAATAAAAGGACGACTATAAACGACAGGAGACTGTGTAAACTTATACTCCACAACAGTGGTCACCGTAGAACCACCAGATGTCGATATTAATAAATAAGAAACCCGTAGACCCCCACCAGTCGAGACGACCCCAGTGAGTGCAAGTATTCACCAACTGACCCTATTGACTAGAGACGAGGGGTTCGGAGTCGGAGGTCGTCAGATCGGACCCACACAATAGACTCACTTCCGTTCACGTCGTCTTTGGGAGTCGAAGAAGTCTTGATCCGAGTCGTGACAGGGTAACAGTTCTGGTTATTTGCGACAATCAGTTCCCTTCAGAGTTCCAGTCGGGTAAAAATTCTGGGACCCTTTATTTGAGATTCTTCTTGTCTTTAAATTTTTTCTCCCCTATATATATATATACATATCATCTAAGTGAAAAGATATGTCATCTTCGATTGTGTAATATTTCGATGAAATGAGGTTATTTTTAAATTTTTCTTTTTTTTCTTGTCACTTCAGTGTTCTGTGTTACCTGCCTACCTATGTCCCTCTCAACTTCATAACCATAACAATAGTCACATTGGATGGTTGAACACACGTACGGACAGGAAAAAAGGGAATTGCAAGAATCTTTCACTTTCACAATCAGTGAGTCAACACAGGTTGAGAAGACACTGGGGTACCTGACATCGGGTGGTCCGAGAAGATAGGTACCTGAAGAGGTCCGCTCTTATGACCTTACCCGTCGGTAAGGGAAGAGACCCCCTAGAACGGTTGGGTCCCTATCTTGGACCCAGAGGGTGTAACGTCCGTCTAAGAAATGGTAGACTCGGTGCTCCATTCAAAAATTTAACCCAGAATAAGTGGAAAACCAGACGGTCAAGGATCCCGACGGGAACATACATCTACCACGGACCATTCATTGGAACACATCCTGACATGGGTCTTATTCGAGACTGTTAAGGTTACCGTAAAATTTGAAAAAGATATTATCAGTATAGTCATGATCTCTACGAAGGAACAAGAGATGCGTGTGGATGAAACCGTAAAGAAAACTGTAAAAGGGTACAATACAGATCCAGACGTAAGAGATATAAATAGATGAATCTCAGGTTATACCGGAAAGTACGTGGACGAACAAAACTCTTTTATAAATTGTCAAAAGAGATAAAGAAGAGGTAGTAAGAGAGATCAGAGAGGAAGACCTTACGAATACCCTATATCCAGTTTAAAGAAAGTAAAATCGGAACCACAGGAAACTGAAGAAGGTATATAAATAGTACAGCAGCAGAAAGAAAAAAAGAGAGACAGATTTCGAGACAGATCAAACAAACAACAACAATAATAATAATGCAGAGAGAAGTTAGTACAGATCATTAACTGAATTGTTTCATGAAGTGTCAAGAACAACTTAGAATCTTAGTGGACCGTCTAATACTTTTTTATATAGTTACGGGTCAGGACGGGGGTTTCAAAGACCAGGTTAACCACACGCAGTCCCGTACTTGTAGTTATCAAAATTTCGAACTTCCACTAATACTACATATTGGTCTCAAGTCTTAGTAACTACTTTTACAAAATACCTTCAAAAAGACACTGGTATAAAAAGTACAGGTCGCAAATTGTTGAAGATGAAAAAGAAATTTAGGTGAACTAGAATAAAGTATTGGGGACAAGAACAAATCGTCCACGTTAAAAAAGGAATCTTGTAAAATTTATAAGTATTAAACTCAGAGAAAGTGTAACAATGTAATAGACATCGAGGATTTTACATTTAAGGAGATCGCCGACGGAGACCGTTGACAAATAGTATTATGACTTGAAGGAGTTTTAGAAACATTAAAAACTGATATTCAAGTAGAACGTAACACACGGAACCCTACACCCCTGGAGGATTACCAGATAAACGAATACGAACCAGTACACCTAAAGTGACCGAGGTTCAGTTAAAAATACATTGACATATAAACCTAAATATGACGGGTCTGGATGTCGAGTTTAAGTCCCTAACATAGAACAGTGGGTTTAGAAGCACAAGACTCGAGTTCATTCACTGTATAAAATGTAAGTAATGGATCACACCTTCCGATTAAATGTCAGGTCTCCTATTTCCATAGACCCAAAAATAACACTCGAATGTCATAGAAGGGCCTAAGGTTAAGTGTGTCTCTCGGGTCAAGACCGAGGAACCGACCGGAAGGACTATCTGAAGGGATACAGGTTAAGGACCCATAAAAATATGGTCTCTTGAAATTACGGTGTTTGTGTACCGTCCCTGCGAATGGTCGACACACTGGAGTACGTTCAATGTATTGACGAGACGCACCGAGATGGGTCCGGGACGAGAGGAATTAGGGACCGGGATGACGATAAGACACTAAAGTTCTGTACAAAGTCTTAAACGAAGAGTGAATGATAGAAGTCGTGACGATTGTAGAAAATAACAAGGAGTCGGGTATGTCTCGTTAACACGGGGTCTCCACTGACCTGAATTGGTTTTTCATTACTGAGGAAATCTATTTATTTTGAATTCAAATAATAAAAATATACAAGTGGATTGAGGTACGGTACAATGGACGATTACCCCGAAGGTTTCTTACAGGAGATAGGTGGAAACTGAGAGACTCTGGACTCAGATTCCGGGGCACCGTCGTGGGTGACCCTTTAAGGTATGGGGTACTTACGTACCTCACGCACGTTCGGACGAGTCTATTCCGAGATAAACGGTTCATTCACTTCAAGAACCCTAGAAAAAAACTTTTACAAACGAAATTAAGAAGGACTTCGGACCCCGGGATAAATCTACTTGGAGTCAATGGACTAATACTGGAAGGAGACGAGAAAAGAGATTTCCCGACCATACAAATCAAGATAGTCCTGACAACTGAGCACCAGACCAGGGTTCTACGGTGTCTTTCCACCTAGAGTATAGTTCGAGATCACGTCGAGATGAAGGGTCACGTATAGTCAGTACACTCGAAGAAACATTTTAGAAAGGAAAAGTATTGTTGTTTTTTATCTTCCGTACATTTCCCCTTTTTTTTAGTTCTGATTTTACCTAGACTACGTCGATCTTTGTAAAGACATGACGGTGTCCTTTTAGTCACGAGAAAAAAAGAGTGTGAGATTAATAATGGAAGGTAAAATGATGTCTCCGATTTAATAACAACAGTGTGGTGTACTGTAATTTAATAGTAACCTTCGGTCGGTTGATCCGTCTTCGACCGCAGACCAACTTTACGGTTCACCCATTTATAAGGTTCGAAGTCCTCTTCGGGTCCGTTTACTCTTTACGTCACTTGAACTCAAGTCTGTACAAATAAAACTGAATACCAGACATGTCATACCTCTAAGGTATATACCTAGGAAAAGTGACAGACTTGGGACTGTCGATTTTCCGTCTGGAGTCATTGAACATGAAATCCTTGAAAAAATTTTTTACTTAGATAAATCAAAACAAGGATTCAATGTCCAAACACAGGTCCTATAGAAAGAAAAAATTTTAATTCTATATCAACAAGATTTTACAACACAATTAAAGACGACATATCGTTTCACTAAGTCTGATATATATATATACACACATATATATATATACACACATATATATGTGTATATATATATACACACACACATATATATATGTATATATATATATAGAGGTGTAAGAAAAAATACAAGAAAAGAATATTCTATAACTTATATCAAGAGACACGATATCTCATCCTGGAACAAAAAATAGGTAAAATACATATGTTCGAATGTAGACGATTAGGGTTAGAGGGTGAGGTAGAGAAGGGGTTGGCGACGGGGGAGTCGTCGGTAGGTAGACAAGAGCTACAGGTATTACATTAAGACAGAGACAAAGTAATTATCCAAGTAGTACAGTATACACAGTATAAAGTCTAAGGTATATATTCGTTATAGTATACCACAAACGGAAAGAGAAAGACTGAATGAAGTAAATCATACTATTAAAGATCAACGTAGGTACAACGACGTTTACCATAATAAATTAAGGAAAAATTTCGACTCTCCATAAGGTAATATATATATTAATTGTGTAGAAGAAGTCTCTGGGAATTACGATGAGTGAGGAAGTTATTAGTATTTGTTACTGTCACCGGAAAATCTAGACGAAAGTCCAGGTCCGGAGTATACGTAGAATAGATGATTGAACTCGTGGTCAGAAAATCGACTAATGAAGACACAAGTCGAACTCCAACTCTCCAGGGAAGGAGGTCCTTCCGAAGGGACTTTTGGAGTCAGACTCAACAAACGAGTCTGGGAGAGACACGGGAGGTTCTCAGACAAAGGGTCAGGACACATTTAAGACCGTCGAGATACCACCCCAATTACCGTTGGCGGAGGTTCTCCCGAATCCGGTATAGGTCCAGATGACGTGGGTCTCGGGGACTGGGACGTCGTCAAGTGACAACCGGGTGTTGAAGGGTCCTCTGTGAGTTTGTGTCAAGACAGAGTCAGAGACACCCCAGAGACCCAGGACCACGTGTGTTCCAAACAAACTCGGGAGTCTCGTAGAGACCACCCATACCTTAAACTAAGATTTGTACCAAAACGGGGAGGATGGTAAAAGGACCCCGAAGAGGAAACGGGAGTTTCAGTGAGGTTGTGGTGCGTTGACGGTGAGGTTACGGATGGTAGAACGACCCCGAAGAGACGGGTACCTACACCCCATAGTTTGTTTATGAAGAACCTCCCGTGTTTGTTTTCGAACACACGTGGTCTTGGGTCCTCTTTCCTCGTCACTGGGGGGTGTCCTCTGACTGGGTCTGGACGGACACTCACAGGTCCTCAGGGACCGTCTCCGCACCCAGCCGTCACCGGACGACGTCCCAACCCCCGTGACACACGTCGTCACGTACGTCCCCTGGAAAACTTCCTCCACCGGTAGTAGAAGCAATGGAGGTGGTATCAAACCGGAGTTCAGTTTATTGTCCCTTCCTTGTGTCGGGGTGGGTAGTTGTCTTATAACCTAATTTCTAAATAACTCGTACCGGGTAGTCTTGTTCTGGGTCAAAGGGGGAGTCAGTCGGAGGGGATAATCCTTCGAAAGTATTCGGAGAATAACAAGAGGTAGTCTCCCGTCTTTCTTACTTTTTGTGTTGGTGTTATTTGATTGGTTAGACTAGTGCACCTGGTGTCGGAACAGATTGAATTACTTCGATACTCGGCACGGAACATCCCGGTGTGTTTTATAGTCCAGTACCACCTTTCAAGACTGTTTGACACCAGGTGACCTCTTCTCTAATCGTTTGGTGAAGTCATAAGAACGGAACTCTTGGGGTACTTGTCATCCTTCTCCGTTTTTCTATTCTGTGACTTTCTACTTGAGTGGTCCAACCATCCACGGGTCATACGGTGACCTCTAGTCACCTCTTTATTGAGGTCTTTCTTACTTCTCTGTCTCGGTTTCGTTTTCGTTGGGAGTCAATACCTACACTGACCACTACCTTCGTTCCAGACTACGACATTTCTCGTTATGACGTATTCTTGCACCTGACAATCCAGGTACTTAACCTTCACCAGTTTGTCCTCTACCGTTCTCACTTGCAGCTGTAAAATCCTTAGTCGCTTGATTTTACCTGACCTTACCCACTTAAATTGAGTCTACTGGTAATATAGATGATGACACCAGTTCTTAGGGAATCTTCTTTGTCTCATCGGTAGTATCAGTTATTCTCAGGTTTTACGTCCTGAACCTACGTTAGAATTTTTGCTGTCTTACTAGAGACAAGTAAAGGTTCCGTTTGGTGAGTTATAGTGCCAATGAGTTCAAATAAGGGGTTGGTCATTACGACTTCTTCGACTTCGACTTACCAAGATACCTCTGGATGTTCTGGAAGATCTTGATTGTGGGGGGTTTTATACAGGAAAAGTAATATCTGCTGACCTTACGTTTTCATCCTTCAGTTCTTTGTGGATCTCATTGTCCGTCTAAGACGAAACCTCATGTCTTACTTCGTCCCTTTCCGATTATCTCAAAACGGTTCTTTTTTGTGACCAGTACCGTTTGTGGGAGAAGGTTGTTGTGTTCTCTTCTACGATGTGTACCTGTAGTGGTCTACCATTTGTGGTTTTAGTCTGACTAATATAAGAAACTTCGGTTTCTATCTCTTCGAAATATGTCAGTCGTTTTTGTTCCGACCCTGGACTGACACCGAGTCTAGTACTTGAGGAATAACGGTTTAAGTCTGAATTTCTTCATCCCTTAATCTAGTCTTTTTCTTTATTTTCCTTAGGTTTAACCTTTTCTTCTTCATTTTGAGAGTGACAAACGTCTACTGTACTAGGAGATGTACCTTTTGGGATTTCTGAGGTGGTCTTTTAATGATCTCGATTAGTTACTTATATCATTTCAACGTCCTATATTTTAGTTGTGTGTCTTTAGGGAACGTAAGGATATGTGCTTATTACTCTTTCATCTTTTTCTTTAATTCCTTTGTTAAGGTAAGTGGTAACATTGCTTTTCTTATTTTATGAATCCTTATATAGATGGCTTTCTTTGATTTCTGGATATATATCTTTTGATATTTTGTGACTATTTTCTTTAGTTTCTCCTGTGATTATCTACCTCTTTATATGGTACAAGTACCTAGCCTTCTTAGTTATATCACTTTTACTCATATGATGGGTTTCGTTATATGTTTAAGTTACGTTAGGGATAGTTGGATGGTCGTTGTAAAAAGTGTCTTGATCTTGTTTATTAAAGTTCTAAACATACCTTTATGTTTTTTGGAGCTTATCGGTTTCGTTAGAACTCTTTCTTCTTACCTTGACCTCCTTAGTTGAACGGACTGAAGTCCGAGATGATGTTTCGGTGTCAGTAGTTCTGTCATACCATGACCGTGTTTCTGTCTGTATATCTAGTTACCTTGTTTTATCTTTCGGGTCTCTATTTAGGTGTGTGTATACCTGTGGAATAGAAACTGTTTCCTCCGTTCTTATATGTTACCTCATTTCTGTTAGAGAAATTGTTCACCACGACCCTTTTGACCAGTTGGTGAACATTTTCTTACTTTGATCTAGTGAAAGATTGTGGGGTGTGTTTTTATTTGAGTTTTACCTAATTTCTAGATTTACATTCTGGTCTTTGATATTTTGAGGATCTCCTCTTGTATCCGTCTTGTGAGAGTCTGTATTTAGTGTCGTCCTAGGAGATACTAGGTGGAGGGTCTTAAGACCTTNTGTGTTTTTATTTGAGTTTTACCTAATTTCTAGATTTACATTCTGGTCTTTGATATTTTGAGGATCTCCTCTTGTATCCGTCTTGTGAGAATCTGTATTTAGGGTCGTCCTAGGAGATACTAGGTGGAGGGTCTTAAGACCTTTATTTTCGTTTTTATTTGTTTACCCTAGATTAATTTTAATTTTCGAAGACGTGTTGTTTCCTTTTATATTCGTTCCACTTTTCTGTCGGAAGACTTACCCTCTTTTATTATCGTTTACTTCGTTGACTGTTTGGTGATTAGAGTTTTTATATGTTTGTTGAAGACGTCGAGTTAAGGTCTTTTTATTTGCTGGGTTAGTTTTTTACCCTGTTTCTTGATTTATCTGTAAAGAGGTTTCTTCTGTATACCTACCGATTGTTTGTGTACTTTTCTACAAGTTGTAGTGAGTAATAATCTCTTTACGTTTAGTTTTGGTGTTACTCCATGGTAAAGTGCGGTCAGTCTTACCGACACTAGGTTTTTAGACGTTCGTTATTTACGACCTCTCCCACACCTCTTTTCCCTTGGGAGGATGTGACAACCACCCTTACGTTTGATCATGTCGGTGATACCTCTTGTCACACCTCTAAGGAATTTTTTAACGTTTATCTTGATGGAATACTGGGTCGTTAGGGTGACGACCCGTATGTGTGGCTCCTTTGGTCTTAACTTTCTCTGTGTACATGGGGTTACAAGTAGCGTCGTGACAAATATTATCGATCCTGTACCTTTGTTGGATCTACAGGTAGTCGTCTCCTTACCTATTCTTTCGACACCATGTATATGTGTTACCTCATAATGAGTCGGCAATTTTTCTTAAGTAAACTTAGTCAAGACTACTCTACCTACTTTGACCTCGGCTAATATGTCTCACTTCATTCGGTCTTTCTTTTTGTGGTTATGTCATATGATTGTGTATATATACCTTAAATCCTTCTACCGTTACTGCTGGGACATACGTTCTGTCCCTTTCTCTGTGTCTACACATATTACCTGAAAACCTGAGTCTCCCTCTCCCTCTCCCACCCTACTAAACCCTCTTACTGTAAGATTGTACATATGATAGTACATTCTTAACTTAGCGGTCAGATACAGACTACGTCCTATGTCGTACGAACCTCGACCACGTACCCCTACTGGGTCTCTCTACAATACCCCTCCCTCCACCCTCCCCCCCAGTACAAACCCTTGCGTACATTCTTAATTTCTAAAATTTTAAATTTTTTTTATTTTTTATTTCTTCATCCCTTTGGTGATCTGGTAAGTCCATACTGGATTTAGTTTAGGAAATACCAATATGTCACCTTCACTCTTTATCTAAGTTCCGTGATCTAGACTAACTATCTCACGGACTTCTTAATACCTGCCTCCAAACACTGTAACATGTTCTCCGTCTCTAGTTCTGGCAGGGGTTCTTTTTCTTTGTGTTTTTCCGTTTTACCAACAGACTCCTCTGGAATGTTTAACGATCCTTTTCTTCTCTTCGTTTTCCTTTTCCTCCTTTCCTTTCTATATGAGTAATCTTACACCTCAAGGTTTCTCATCGTTCCTCTCTGTTCTTTAGGAAGGAGTCACTAGTTACGTTTCTTTATCTCCTTTTGTTATTTTACCCTTTTTGATTTCTAGCGAAGTTCTTTTAATCTCTATGGTTCCTTTGTGAAGTACGTTTCTACCCGAGTTATTTCCTGTCTTTATCATACCTGGATTGTCTTCGTCTTCTATAATCTTTCTCCACCGTTCTTATGTGTCCTCTTCATATGTATATTCTAAAAGTACTGGGTCTATTGGTACTACTACACTAATGAGTGGATCTCGGTCTGTAGGACCTTACACTTCAGTTCACCCGGAATCCTTCGTAGTGATACTTGTTTCGATCACCTCCACTACCTTAAGGTCAACTCGATAAAGTTTAGGACTTTCTACTACGACACTTTCACGGTGTGAGGTATACGGTCGTTCAAACCTTTTGAGTCGTCACCGGTGTCCTGACCTTTTCTAGTCAAAAATAAGGTTAGGGTTTCTTTCCGTTACGGTTTCTTCCGAGTTGATGACATGTCAACGTGAGTAGAGTGTACGATGGTTTCGTTACGAGTTTTAAGAGGTTCGATCCGAACTTGTCATGTACTTGGTACTTGAAGGTCTACCAGTTCGACCAAAATCTTTTCCGTCTCCTTGGTCTCTAGTTTAACGGTTGTAGGTGACCTAGTACCTTTTTCGTTCTCTCAAGGTCTTTTTGTAGATAAAAACGAAATAACTGATACGGTTTCGGAAACTGACACACCTAGTGTTGTTTGACCTTTTAAGACTTTCTCTACACTTATGGTCCCATGGACTGGACGGAGGACTCTTTATACATACGTCCAGTTCTTCGTTGTCAATCTTGTCCTGTACCTTGTTGTCTGACCAAGGTTTATCCTTTTCCTCATGTAGTTCCGAAACATAACAGTGGGACGAATAAATTGAATGTACGTCTCATGTAGTACTCTTTACGACCTGACCTCCTTCGTGTTCGACCTTAGTTCTAATGGTCTTCTTTATAGTTATTGGAGTCTACACGTCTACTGTGGTGGGAATACCGTCTTTCGTTTCTTCTTGATTTCTCGGAGAACTATTTTCACTTTCTCCTCTCACTTTTTAAACCGAATTTTGAGTTGTAAGTCTTTTCATTCTAGTACCGTAGGCCAGGGTAGTGAAGTACCGTTTATCTACCTCTTCGTCATCTTTGTCACTGTCTGAAATAAAAAGCCCCGAGGTTTTAGTGACGTCCGTCACTGACGTCGGTACTTTAATTTTCTACGAACGAGGAACCTTCTTTTAAATACTGGTTAGATCTGTCGTGTAATTTTTCGTCTTTACAATGAAACGGGTGTTTCCAGGTAGATCAGTTCCGATACCAAAAAAGGTAATCAGTACATACCTACACTCTCAACCTGATATTTCTTTCGACTCGTGACTTCTTATCTACGAAAACTTGACACCACAACCCCCTCTAAGAACTCTCAGGGAACCTATCGTTCCTCAGGTTGGTCACGTAGGATTTCCTTTAGTCAGGACTTATAAGTAACCTTCCTGACTACAATTTCGACTTTGAGGTTATGAAACCGGTGAACTACGTTTCTTGACTGAGTAAACTTTTATGGGACTACGACACTTGCTAAATTCTACCCTCCGTTTCCCCTGTTGTATCCTACTCTACCAACCTACCGTAGTGACTGAAATACCAGTAATCAAACTCAATCGAGGTCCTCAAACACTACCTGTCCCTTCGGACCGCATGACGTTAGGTACCCCAGTGTTTCTCAGCTTGTGCTGACTCGTTGACTTGACTTGACAGGAGAAATGAGAGAATCGGTCTACATAAAGGGAGAAGTATAGTCGATAGTATCGTGTGAATTTTAATACAGGAAGTCTGGTCTGACGTTCGTCAGAATCCAATTTCTAGTACGGAAGTAACAAGAACCGTGAACCACCCAGATAATACAAGGTACGGTACCTCTTTCCCCAACTTCGCAGAGTACTCGTGTTTAAATAGTAGTCCTAGTCGTGCCTCTCCTGAAGTCATCCTTCTCATCTCATCCCCACCTTTCTTCTTTCACTGACAATACCTTTTGAGTGAACAGAGTCCATCGAACACTATATAAAATGTGTAGAACAGATGAATGAGAAATATCGTTGGAAATCTCTAGTAGATTAGGTTGAAAAGTGTCTACTCTTTTACCTCTCTTTGTAAGGGTCCTAACTGTACTTTAAGAGGATAAATCCATGTATGAATTCATATAAAAGTGTGGAACAACTTAACGTGGGTACGTAAGTTAACGTGAGTAAGGTTTTTCTCGGAGAAAGAGACTATACAGGTACATAATCGGTGAGTATCTTAAGTAGAATAGGGAGTTTTAGGAATAAAGGAGGTGGAATTTAGAAGGATACTCTTCGGAAGGATGAGGTAACGGTCAGGATAGTTAGTCTTAATTCTTAATGAAGGAAACTTGGAGAAAACTTGGTCTTAAAGATAGTCTGGGTACTTAGACAAACAAATTACGTACCCAAAACGTGAGTTTGAGGAATGCAAATTTAGAAGAAGGGGGTGTGTAATCGGGATACTGGAACCTGTTCAATGAATTAGAGGGACCGAAACAAATGAGTGAACACAGTCAGTCACAAGTTGTTCTCTGTGTTCCGGTCATCCTTTACATATAATTCTCTAAATAATGTCCTTAACCAAATACTCTAACGTTCCCGACTCAGACTTTAGGTATTCCATTGTGGTAGTCCTTTCTGTCTGGCCTCGTGACCCCATGGTCTATCTCGAAAACAGACTTCAAATAGTAAAGACGAAATAGTTCCTTCGGAGGGTGAATACGAGAGTTACTGAAAGTTAACTAACTTAGTCCAGGTAGGTCTAATAGATCCTATCAGACAATGAATTTGAGTTGACTATTACCTAAAATTAATATAGATGTTTTATAGGTCAGGTGTCTCATCACAAACTAACCCATTAACCCCTGATATCAGATCGTTTCAACTTTGTAGTTTTCCGATTATTTCACCCTCATCACTCCCTCTCATTGTTATCTTGAATGGAGTATTCCAGTAAGTCAAGTCAAGTCAAGTCAACGAGTCAGTACAGGATGAGAAACGTTGGTGTACTTAGCGTCGTGAGGTCCGGAAGGACAGGTAGTGGTAGAGGGTCTCAAGTGAGTCTGAGTGCAGGTAGCTCAGTCACTACGGTAGGTCGGTAGAGTAGGACCCAGCAGGGGAAGAGGAGGACGGGGGTTAGGGAGGGTCGTAGTCTCAGAAAAGGTTACTCAGTCGAGAAGCGTACTCCACCGGTTTCATGACCTCGAAGTCGAAATCGTAGTAAGGAAGGTTTCTTTAGGGTCCGAACTAGAGGAAGTCTTACCTGACCAACCTAGAGGAACGTCAGGTTCCCTGGGAGTTCTCAGAAGAGATTGTGGTGTCAAGTTTTCGTAGTTAAGAAGCCGCGAGTCGGAAGAAGTGTCAGGTTGAGAGTGTAGGTATGTACTGGTGTCCTTTTTGGTATCGGAACTGATCTACCTGGAATCAG